>MQRK01232393.1:21125-33967 GCA_001938485.1 Girardia tigrina | reverse complement strand
TACCATTGAAATGGCAACAGTGTGTTGACAACATGGGGGATATTTTGATTAAAAATAAAATGTTATTATTTAAAAAAAATCGATTTACATTTTACTTTAATTTTGACCCGTTTCACATCAAACAACCTAATATTATTATTCCCATTATATCCATTATTATTTTCATTGTGTTCATTATTATTCCCATTATTATTATTTTTATTATATCCGCTATTATTTCCATTATAACCATTATTGTTTTTATTGATTCCTCGATTATGATATCCTCGGCCGTTTTCTCGATTATTCCCTCTATAATTATTTTTACCATTCTGGTATGAATTATTTCTATTATTGTTATATTCGTTCGATGAGTTGTTGTTGGTTCTACCACCAAACTGTTGATTATTTCTTGAGTCTGTATTTTTAAATATCTGGCCTGTTGCTCCAATTTCTATTGGCTTAACTCTATTCAAATTATTCGATTCGACTCGTCAGGCCTTTTGTATTAATTCATCAAAATCTTTATAATCTGCCAAAACCAAGGCATCTCTAATATATCCATGAATGCCATTTAAAAATTGATCAGTAATTATTGCTCCTACCTTTGTATCTCTTCCAAATGCTTTTTCGGCTAATTCTCTTAACGCGAAACAATATTCTGTAACGTTTTCGTCTTGCCATTGTTTTCTATTTCTAAAATTATGGGCGTAAATCTTCCATAATTCAACGTCTACAACTATAATAGGCCTCAACTTTTCAATGATTTTATCGATAGTCGCCATTGGTTCTAACACATTAAAAGCTTGCAGGGTATATCCCTTTAAATAAAGAGGCAATCTACGAGTCATTTCGGTTTCTCCCTAACCGCTCGCGTTTACATAACTCTTATAGTCCTTAAAATATCTATCAAACTCTTCAGGCTTTCCTGAAAATGGCTCCAACGGCAGAAAATCTAATGACCTCATCTGGGGTCTTTTAATTCTATTCTCAGTATCAGACATGTTTCGAGTTATACTTCGTGTAATAATTGTACGTGTAGTGTCTATTTTCACTGTTTATTTATATAAAGTACTCTATATGTGGTGCAAGCCCTTTGCTTGCAAATAAAAATTTTAAATTCCGAAAATATTACTATATGTTCTGCGTGTACTGTGCGTGTCTTTTTACGGCTTTAAACCTATATAATCACGCCTAATACACCAACAAACGTAGTTTCGGATTTTTCCAAATAATTAATATTTTTCAAAATCGTGCCCCACGTTGGGCACCAAATTTGTTGGGGTATAAAGGCGATTAAAGAACAATTATAAAACGAAATAAAACAAAGATATTCTTTTTAAATATATTTATTTCTTATGTACAAGGTTACAGAAATTGATTTCGAAATATTTAAAAGATCCTATTCTATCTAATGAATTTGTATTTTGGGTAAAGCGAGATCTTCTTTTGAAAAAGAATTCTTTTGCCTGCAAATCAGTTTGATAAAAATAATATATAAAAAATATATTACTGTCAATATAATTATATATGAAATTTCTACGACCCGTACTTTGATAGTTTTTTTCTGTTCTTGGCTTTTAGTCTTTTTGATCCTTTTAGATACGTAATTCTTAGTGTCTACCTTTTTACTATACGCGGTCGTTTATATAGATGATTAGATGATTTGGAATTCTGATTATCTCTGCGTGAGATAATTTTATGCAAATGATAATAAATTCCTTCAGATAGACTTTCACTTGATCTCGATAATGTAATTAGCTCGACCTTTTAAATCAAACGTAGATCTTAATTAAGATTTTCTTTAACTTTCGTTAGGTAATGAAGGGCGCTTTTCTTTATGAAATCTTTCTCTTTTATACTGCTTTCTTTATTTTTAATTCCTTCTATTTACCTTCACTAATAATCTGTTTATCTTTTTTTATAAAAATACCTGTTATTTCTTCCTTTATTAAATTTATACTTTGTTTATTTAAATTCATTTATTTATATATAATTTATATTTAATATAATAAAAAGGTAAATAATTTTTTATTGTACCTATTTAATTAAAACAAATATTTAATTTTTAATATTTATATTTTATATACTTAACAAAACGTTTCTGTATAATCTCCATTGTGAAATATTGTACTACGAGACCCAAATCGGGGCAGCGAAAACTATGTTTGCAAAAATATAATAAAGAATCAAATAGATAATGTCACAAAGAACGACTGTAGTTCAGGACTTTCAAGAATGAAATCTGTTAAAAGCATTTATAAACTCAATTTTTTGTTCCAAAAGAATAAATATTCTGAATCTTTTTTTGAAACATTAATTAACCATGTATTGCAAGAAGATAATTTTCTTTGTAAAATTGAGAGGTTTAAGAGTGTCATGGCACTTTTGAAAAAAGGGGTAACTTTGAAATGATCTCAATTTTATTAGGTTGAGAATTCAATTCCATTTCAAAATTAGAAAAAAAACAAGTCAATATTTTCAAAATTTATTAATCACTACAAAATGTTAAATTTGTTATTTAGACAAATTTTCATTATTTTTCAATATTTATTTTAATTTAAAATTTTAAACAACTCAAATTGCAATTATTGAAAATTAAAAAATTAACAATAACCATCTTATACAAATTTATTACATTATTTTGTTGTTTGTGCTTCAGATGATCTAGAAAAATTTCTTTATTAATATTAAATTATTTCCATATAAATTTTCAAATAATACAATGAAAAAAAACTTTTTTTATTTATTTAATAAAATTCTTTGTTTTAATATAATAACTAAAATAAGAGCGCGTATTTCAAATTCAAAATCTATGGAGTGAGTAAATTTCGTTTAAATTCTAATAAAGAAATAATTTTCTGATTAAACTCATTTTTGAGTATAGATATCTACCGGATATTGACGACTGTTCAGATTTGAACTCGTCTCAAGCCGAAAAATACATTTCCGATGTAATGGACTGTTTCAATGAACCGTCGATCATTTCCAACATCGATTCCGTAGCGAATCTTCTCGATAGAATATCAGCCGCCAATTTCGATTTATGCGATCATTTAAATTTAATTATCAAAATATTAATCGACAAAAATCTCTGCGCAATATTCGAAAAAATATTTCACGATTTTTCAATAAATACAAATGAAAAGATTTTCAAATTTCTATTTACATCTCTCATTAATTTCACCGATTATTCACAGGATTTTTGTCGTGTTGTTTACCAATCGAATTTATTTAAAATTCTATTTGAAATTTGTTTAAATTGTGAAATCGATCAATTGAAACAATTAGACGAAAAAGTGATTATTAATAATCCGGTAATCAAATGTTTGAGTGTTATTTATAATATTTTTCGCGATTTCAGCGATAAAAACGTTGATCAAATTGATAAATTTAAACAAAAATTAGTTGAGTTTATTAAAACAAATGATGATACTAAATTGGGGGATTTAGCGATGTTAACTCTGTCTTATATCGTTAATGATAATGATAATGATTTACTTGATGTCGGGGAGAATGTGTTGAGAAATATTTTAAATAAAATACAATCAATGGTAAGAGATAAGAGGAAAAGATCGAGTGGATTCACGTTGTTAGAAATGACTCGGGGGTTGTATTATATTTCCGCGAACGATAGAATGAAAGACAAACTCCATGAATACGGAGGAATTTCGATTTTAATTGACATTATTCAAACGGGACAAGACGAAAAAACACTCGAACAGACTCTAGCAACGATTTGGCATTTGTCTTTCCTGGAAAAACTGAAACCGATATTGATTGAAGAATATCAAATTGAAAAGATTATCGAAAGATTCGAAAATCACGAATGTGAAGACATTAAAAGACAATACGAAGGAATAATGTGGCAGTTGAAAAATAAGAAAAAAGTAATTGAAAATGAAAGAAAATCAATGAAAATGGACGATAAATTCGATGTTTTTCTTAGTTATTCGTGGGAAAATAAAGCGACAATTCTTCAAATTCGAAAATTACTGGCACAATTTCAGATTAAAGTTTGGTTTGATGTGGAACAAATGTCGGGTTCGATTCTCGAATCGATGGCGAGAGGAATTGAAAATAGTCGGGCGATTGCGATTGCGGTGTCGAAATCGTATATGATAAGACCGAATTGTCGAACGGAAGCGGAATATGCTTATACGAGACGGAAGCGGATTATTCCCTTGATTATGGAATTTAAATTTAAACCTGACGGTTGGTTGGGAATTCTTCTCGGAGGAAAGTTATATTTTGAGTTTAGTGGGTTGAAAAGTAAAATCAGTGATGAGGTTGTTAAGTTAGTTGATACGATTCAAGAAGCTTCTCCAAAACGGAGTGTTTGTCTAGGGGATCTTGAAACGGAAAACTGTCCTAGTAATAAATCGAAGGAAATTATCAAACAATGGAATAGTAATCAAGTAGCGAAAATGTTTGAAGAATTTAAACTGAAGAATTACAAGAAACATTTGTGTGATTTGGACGGACCGTTATTGCTGGTAATGTTTGAGCTTCGTTCCAAGTCACCTGAATATTTCAATCAAACTCTAAAAAATGAATTCAGAATGAAATTTATGGACGTGTTGAAGTTCCATAATGCATTGAATAGGTTATTGGAAATATCGTGATGGTTAGATCAGTTGGCGTCTTAGAATTTATTTAGTCATAACTCGTAATTCTTTCTTTTTTTCCAATTAATAATTTATTCCAATTATTCGATTATTGATGGTCTTTTTTTGATAACGGTGTCTTATTTATGATTTTTTGTCAGAAATGCATTGTTTAATTTTCAATTATAATGTCATCTGAAATAAATTTTTTGATTCTTATTTTTTGTAATATAGTTAAATCTTATTTATTCGAGTACAGTCGAACCTGCGGCAATTGACAGTATTAATATTTTACGTTCCTTTTGCAACCAGTGGGGGATTGATAGCCTTCAAATTGATGAGCTTGAACAAATTATTGGTCAACAACGTGCAACTTTTCAGCAACAGACAAAAATGACAGATTTTTTCTCATGATGACATTGTATTACATGTAATGTCCCCTCCTGATCAGTACTTGTGCTGCTATTGTTAAATAAATAATTCACAAAACCTTTTTTATTTTAGTATTATTTTATCACTTACGAGAACACGAAATTTAATTAAACTATCGAGGGTTCCAAATTACAATTAAACTAGCGAATAGCTATCAACCTGGCCACTGATATCGTATAGAAAAAGACATACCTCTATTTAACGAAACCTCCATTTAACGAAATATTTTTTTGGTCCCTTCCACTTCGTTAAATAGAGGTTCGATTGTAATGACAGAATTTAATTCGAATAAAATAACTAGTAAATTGTAGGATATCAATCCGAAAATATGATTCGAAAAATACGAAAATATTTTCGTATTAAATAAAATATCTTCGTAAAAAATACGAAGACCTAATTTAAACATTTGCAGGTAAAATAAATTTGAGCATTCCATCATGTTTGTGAGGAATATTTTAATTTGTTTGAATGCGTAAATGTATGGATGTGGTATGTTGATTTAAAAATGTTGAATTAAGAATGGTGATTCTCCCACCCAGATGGAAATTGGTATTTTTTATTTAAATTTAAAGTGATTGACTATTCGAACACAATTAAAATTAAGTTTAATATTTTTTAGTAAAATTTAAATTAAATGCATTTTTAATAATTTGATGACATTTTTATTATTTTAAGATTTATTGAAAAATGGTAAAAATTATTATTTTTTTTGATTAATATTTTTAGAGGCTAAATATTTTAAAAAATAATTTAGAAATATCGTTCGAATAATCATGATTAAAAACAGAAATAAGAAAACCAATTAGATGGATGACAAACGATGAAAGACTTTCTGAGAGTTATAATGACTCTAAATGTGATTGTAATAAACATTCAAACGAGACTTGTTTAAATGTTTATAATAATGTTAATAAATCTTGGGTTGCAATTACGACATTGTTATTATAATCAGATTCTTTATCAGAACAACCCTTTTTTTATCGTCTTCTAAATTTCATGTACCCAAAAATTGAATTAAATAAAAAGTATTTTAAATTAGTAAACATTGCGTTGTCAAAAGCAAATTGTGTACCCTAAAAAACACTTTTATTAATACAAATCGTAAAACGTGAATCAATCAAAACATAGTGATTGACCACGAAATTTATTCAGGTACACATAAGTAAGGTTATACAATGAATTAATTTTTTAATAATATTTTCGGAAATTGCAACCCATTCTTCTCGAAGAGCATCGAGTAAAGCATCGGAGATTAAGGTTTCTTTCTGCGTTTTGAAGAACTAAGGATTGTTAAAATAAAGAACTTGACTAGATTCATTAACAAAATGGAATCCTAAAATTTATATTAGCCTTAAATATTTACAGACTAGGGTAAGATAACAGCAATTCTTCTTCGTGCATTTTATGATTCCCATTAGCTAATTATTCGACCTCGATTATACTCTGGCAGTTTCTATAATGCATGATTATAAGAGAAAGAATTTATTTTACAATTTTTATAACTTACCATACAAAAAAATGTTGTAATTTTAGCTTATCATTTAGTTTTTTCATGCTTAAGTTGTCCGTCTCAATTTTAGAGTTTTCACAATTTTAAGTTAAAAAAAGTTTCGTCTGGACAAAAGTCTAACAGCCAGAAAGTAGTAAACCTGAAAGTAGTAAGTCCTTTCGAAAAAGATTTGCAGAATTTTGATCACATGATTGATGTCAAACGTACCATAGGAATGGTGGATAATTCCGATCAAAATGATACCATACTTATTGTAGAGTCTAATTTAGATTTTGTAGTGGACTTTTTTGTTAAGATGGAAAATTCGATGCACTTGTCCTGATCGAGCTTCTGTACACTTATTGATATGAGCTGGAAGACAATAACTCTTCACTGAAATAGAACAGTCGTAGGGTTTTGAAGAGTAAGCTGTATACCCGTTTACATTCTATTAGGGCTTTTTTACATTCACATATATATAAAATGACAAAGCATACAAAGGAAAATGAAAAATAACTCATAAAACATTACCTAATTTTCTTCCGATAAGGGTATAAAATTTTTATAACGGCAAAAATATATAGAGAGGATAGAAAAAATAAATACATACACACAAATAAATGAAAAAATACACATCATATATACATTTTTTTACATTCATTAAGGCCATTTAACGTTTTACTTGTGCAAATTAAAATTGAAATACACAAATATTTTTAATTCTTTCCTAAAATAAACAATAAAATAAAATAAAAGTATGGATATTTATTACTCGAATATCACCAGTTTCTTTAAGAAAAAGCAAAATAAACATGAAACACAAGAAAAAAGGAAATATTGTGTCCTTTCCAAATACTAAAAATCACAAGAATTGAATAATTTCATGTCACGACGGTTAGAAACCTTCATACAACATTCCTCACACGATCGTCATTTGTCATTTATATATAGAATAAACCACATGAGAAAATAACAAAAATAAATATTCATTAAATTTTATTTAACAATAACGAAAATATGTTTCTCTGAACAAAATTTCAAAAAATCACTCTTTTCCTTTACAAAATTCATCGATATTTTTCGTGATTTCAATAAATCTAAATGCGCCGATATCGGGCAACTATAACACGAAACTTCGAAGTCTCTCTGGAGTCTTCCACGAGGAATTCCCATATGGTTTTATACTGATTAATAAGGTGCTGACTTGTTTATATAGCCGATGTTCTTTGTGTATTAGTCGTCATAAACATCGGAAATCTCGGAATCTGAATTATATTCCCAAAAGCAGCTCAGTTCGGATTTGCGCATTATATAGAATGAGCAATCGAGAACGCTGTTGCTTCATTCTATTCGCATATTTTCCATTTATACAATCATATATTTCATTCTATATCGATATAATAATTATAATAATTAAATTAATGATATAAATAGATAATATATTATAGAGGGCCCTTAACAAATATTAAAATGCCCTGATAAAATGAAACCAGGTGTATAGGAGAAGAGAGGTGTGTAAAAACTATAACGTATACAAAATTAATAAGTATATGAGGTGGTCTCGAGTTTGAATATAAGACTAAAAATGGTACGAAATGCAAACTCATAAAAAATATGTAATTCTTACTATTCTTATATTTTTTAGTTATGACTGGAAAGTTTGTTCATCGATATACAACCATCAGCTGTTAGAAGTAAATTTCGCAAAATGACATTTTTAGCATAGCTTGCTTCAAAAACTATATTACTTTATGTATGTGAGGAATATTTTAAACTGTTTGAATGTGTAAATGTAGTGATGCTGTATGTTGATTTAAGTATGTTGAATTTAGAATTGTGATTCTATCACCCAGATGGAAATTGGTATTTTTTGTTTAAATTTAAAGTGATTGACTATTCGAACATAATTAAAATAATCATTTGATAAGTTCATATTTTTAATTTTAACAATTAATATTTTATAGTAAAATTTAAATTAAATGCATTTTTATAATTTGATAACATTTTTATTATTTTGGGTTTTATTAAGAAATGGTTAAAATTATTATTTTTAATTTATATTTTTAAAAGTTTAATATTTTTAAAAATGACTTAGAAAAATTGTTCGAATAATCATGATTAAAAATAGAATTAAGAAAACCAATTAGAAGGATGACAAACGATGAAAGACCTTCTGAGAGTCATAATGACTCTAAATGTGATTGTAATAAAATTTCAAACGGGACTTGTTTAAATGTTCTTAATAATGTAACTAATGAAAAATTAAAATTCTTTGACATTTAACCTAACATTTAAAAAATAAGTGACAAATTCTGTTACAAGACATTTCGTTCTTAAAAGAAAATTGTGTCGAATGTCAGGATTTCAAGAGTTTCCATTTAACAATCGGTCAAAAACAAGCATCACAGAACATTCCGAATTTCTTTTAATCAATGGTCCTTTTTGATGGCAGACATGAATTCGCTGGATAATTCCGTAAGTGATATCCTTGAATCAACGACGTACAAAAATTGTCATAATAGCATCGCTTCCCTTAAATGCAAACTCTTCAGAAAGCACATAATAAACTTGATGTCACCGATCTTTCTGCTACGGTATTTTTGAAACATTCCCGATAGATATCTGTTAAAATAGTTAAAGTAATTTGCAATGTTATCAGAAAATAAAATTTTAATATTGGTTTGTCGTTTTCTATTAAGGCTCTTATGTCAGTCCACACGAAGGGTTACGATTTATGTACAATCCACTATGTTTCCAGGATCATTATAATTAATTATATTTTATTATGTGTTTCTTATATATTGTTATCTTTTTTTTACAAAAAATAGAAATTTAGAAAGAAGGAAATCTTGAAAGGTTGTTATTGATAAAATGACGATTTCTTAAAAAAGACTGTATCACAAAGAAGTAGATCATTGTTTTAAGTCTCCCAACATTGAAAAAGTATTTTTGTTAGTCTACTAGAAGTAAAGACAAAATAAACATCGTTATTATAGAAGAAATAGAAATTATATATTTTAGTTAAAACATCCGAGTTTTCTTCTAGACAAGCATCACTGTTAGGTCCATCGATGCCAAAGAAATGTTTAACATTTAACTACAGTGGTCACTCCAAAAATTGAACAGCAACCGCTCTTGAACTTGAACATGGCTAATGTTCAATTTAGCGAGCGATCACTGTACTTTATTCTACTGATTTTGTTCCAAACATTTCTATATCTTTTACTTGTTAGTGAGATTGAACTTTGTACTTCTTTTGCATTTAAAGTCTCTTAAAACATGATATTGATCACACACGAAGAAAATGTAGTTTTAAAAAAAAATAATTATATTCACGATATTTATAATTGTTTTTTTAAGTTAAAAATACTTTAGGATCGAAGTAAAGGATCCTCAATATTGGCTGGGATAAACAAATCTCTGGAAACAACGCTTGAAGGAGCCATAATTGAGTATACATATATTATTTTACATTTACTATAATTTAACACAAGAGTTTTCAAATGTAATATATTTTTATTTGTATAGTAAAACAACTAAAAAAATTAATGTCTAGAAATTCTGTTTAGTTACACAATAAATTATAGAAGCATTCTTGTCAATATTCTTCAACTTCATCAGTTTCATCATTGGTGTCCATACCGACTTCTTCATAATCTTTTTCAAGTGCTACCATATCTTCTCTGGCTTCCGTAAATTCCCCTTCCTCCATTCCCTCTCCAACAAACCAATGAACAAAAGCTCTTTTAGCGAACATCAAATCAAATTTATGGTTTAATCTTCTCCAAGCCTCAGCTATTGCAGTGGTATTACTCAACATACAAACAGCTCTAGGAACTGCTGCCATATCCCCACCTGGAACAACAGTTGGTGGCTGTCTATTAATACCAACTTTAAACCCTGTTGGGCACCAATCAACAAACTGTATAGACTTTTTCGTTCTAATAATATTTATAGCGGCATTAACATCTTTTGGTATAACATCTCCTCTATACAAAAGGCAACAACTCATGTACTTACTATTTCTTGGGTCGCACTTAACCATTTGATTGCAGGGTTCAAAACATGAATTCGTTATTTCTGAAACACTCAACTGTTCATGAAATGCCCGTTCAGTAGAAATAATCGGAGCATAGGTTGCCAATGGAAAATGAATTCTTGGATAAGGTACTAAATTAGTTTGAAACTCATTCAAATCGACATTGAGAGCACCATCAAATCTCAATGATGCTGTTATGGAACTTACAATTTGTCCGATTAGTCGATTTAAATTAGTATAAGTTGGTCTTTCAATGCCAAGATTTTTTCGACAAATTTCATAAATAGCTTCATTATCAACCATAAATGCACAATCACTGTGTTCCAATGTCGTATGGGTGGTCAAAATCGAATTATAAGGTTCAACGACTGCTGTTGAGATTTGTGGAGCTGGGTAAATTGCGAATTCTAACTTGGACTTTTTACCATATTCTACGCTGAGTCTTTCCATTAAAAGCGATGTGAATCCTGAACCTGTACCCCCTCCAAATGAATGAAAAATCAAAAACCCTTGTAATCCAGAACAATTATCTGCGACCTTTCGAATACAATTCATGACCTGATCAATCATTTCTTTTCCGATCGTATAATGACCCCTCGCGTAATTATTTGCCGCGTCTTCTTTACCATTAATAAGCTGTTCTGGGTGAAATAAATTCCGATAGGAACCATTACGAATCTCATCTGAAATAAATACATTAACTTAAATATCAATTTAATAAACATACCAATAACACTTGGTTCAAGATCGAAAAAAACTGCCCGTGGAACGTATTTACCATTTTCCGTTTCACTAAAAAATGTATTAAAACAATCTTCATTACCATATTGGGGTTTTTCACAAGGTTTTTGTCCGTCAAGTTGAATACCATGCTCAAGACAGTACAATTCCCAGCAAGCGTTACCCATCTGCACTCCAGCCTGACCTACGTGAATACTAATGCATTCTCTCTAAACGAAAGCAAATACAATTTTAAAAATATTTATTTTTTTTATAAAAATATAAATAAATAAACTCACCATTTTCTGAAATGAAATTTTTGTAATGTCTGATCATTCGAGACAGACGATATTTGTACTTGGGCAACCGTGTGCAAAGAAGGATTTCTCTTTCCCATTCGTGACGTCAGGGACGCGAATTTCTCCTGCCAATACTTGATCTCCTGGAATCCCAACAATGACTAATAGAAACTAAACAGAGTCACGATCTAACGTACTAATTTATGACTTGTTTTATCAGAAAAATTGTGATAAACTATCTCGATCAAGTGATTTGATTGATCGTTTAATACTCGATTTATCTTCAACAATCTTTTCCCTTTCTTTTACCATTTGTTTCTAACGTTTATTTTCTTTTCGTTAATTACCACTGGTAAAATATCGTTTAATAGCGAATAATTGGAAAATTAAAATTATTTTAACTGGTTTTTTTTCTTTAATTAAATTTATTGAAATTAATTTTCGTTTCTTATTTACATCCTTTAATTGTGTTGATTCTGTTGGGGATTGATATCGTTAATATTTTAGATCGACGTTCCTTGATTTATTTATTTTATAATGACTTTGATGAACGTTTGAAAATAAATTGTTTTAATATTTTTTTTTAATATTTTGATTATAATCTAACAATGTGTAATGAGCATTATGTTCAAACACAACTTATGGCAGCTTAATTAAAATTAATTATAAGAGTCATACTATTAAAATTGTCTTTCGAGAGTGAAATTAGAAGGTCAGAAAATGGTTTTTATTTGTGGTGTGAGTATTTCCACTGTACTGCTACTAATCGTCAAAATATAGTGTATATTATATTAGGTTGGTCGAAAAATAATGGCGGTTTTTGAGCTTTATACTTTGTTTATCTACTTTGATATGTATATAAGTTTAAATGCATTAGTGTTAGATATTATTTGAAAACTTATGCCTAGCTGTATATTCCTATAGCCATTATTAACATATTGCTGTTATTTTTTAGAATATTTACGGTGGTAAATTAATAATGGAAAAAATTAAAATTCGAGTAATTTTCTTGTAAGAATTTAAACTGGGTCGTAAAGCAACAGAAACGGCTCGCAATATCAATAAAGCGTTTGGCAAGGGAACAGCTTCTGAGCGCACAGTGCAACGATGGTTCCGAAAATTTTCTGATGGAGATGAAAACTTTTAAGATGAAGAAGGTCGTACAACAATCAGAGAACTTGCAGATGGGTTGGGCATTAGTCATTCAACAGTCCTGGATCATTTAAAACAACTTGGAAAAATCAAGAAACTTGATAAATGGGTTCCACATGATTTGA
>MQRK01232393.1:2817-20757 GCA_001938485.1 Girardia tigrina | reverse complement strand
TTTCAAAAGTGACTCTTCAAAAGCTTAATGAGTTGGGCTATGAAACCCTGCTTCATCCACCATATTCACCAGACCTCTCGCCAACGGACTTCTACTTTTTCAGGCATTTGTAAAACTTCTTTCGTGAAAAAATTTTCAAAAACCAAAATGATGCTCAAAATGCCTTCCAAGAATTCGTCGCTTCGAGAACCGATGCATTTTATGCTGATGGAATAAAACAACTTGTTTCTCGTTTGCAAAAATGTATTGATGCCAACGGTTCATACTTTGATTAATAAACTTTTGTTTCTGTGAATTTGCACGTCTTTGAAGTTTGTGTCCCAAAACCGCCATTATTTTTCGACCAACCTAATATTATTACTACCATGAATACATTTATTAATAACACATCCATAATTGTCAATACAAAAATTCTCAGTAGCACTTTCAGGATTTATCATCACTCTAGATTTTTATATCTTTATTTTCACTATGTGAAATGGAGTTTAAGTTATTCGTTAAAATTAATTATCCAAAACAATAAAAATTCGTTTTCTATTAAGACTCTTATGTCAGTCCACATGAAGGGTTACGATTTATGTACAATCCACTATGTTTCCACGATCATTATAATTAATTATATTTTATTATGTGTTTCTTATATATTGTTATCTTTTTTTACAAAAAATAGAAATTTAGAAAGAAGGAAATCTTTAAGGTTGTTATTGATAAGATGACGATTACTTAAAAAAGATTGTATCACAAATAAGTAGATCATTGTTTTAAGTCTCCCAGCATTGAAAAAGTATTTTTGTTAGTCTACTAGAAGTAACGACAAAATAAACATCGTTATTATAGAAGAAATAGAAATTATATATTTTAGTTAAAACATCCGAGTTTTCTTCTAGACAAGCATCACTGTTAGGTCCACCGATGCCAAAAAAAATGTTTAACATTTAACTGCAGTGGTCACTCCAAAAATTGAACAGCAACCACTCTTGAACTTGAACATGGCTAATGTTCAATTTAGCGAGCGATCTCTGTACTTTATCCTACTGATTTTGTTCCAAACATTTCTATATCTTTTACTTGTTAGTGAGATTGAACTTTGTACTTTTTTTTGCATTTAAAGTCTCTTAAAACATGATATTGATCACACACGAAGAAAATGTAATTATTTTAAATATTATTAACAACATTAACCCTGCAGTACTAACACGATTTTTGTAACATTAGGACTAACATCCGTTTGTAAGACCGAATTCAGAGAATGCTATTTTATTCATACACTTTGTATTCATATAGTACTTTTTTGGTAAAAAAGAACATAGTAGTACTTAAACTATTTATTAATAATTGGTAACATTAAAATAACAGTGAGTAATATAAAAAGAATTAGTCATTTTCAGAGTCGCCATTGCGATTATTTGATGAGAAAAGTGGGGGGTCGGTCTGAGAGACGGAATGTTAGCAATGGAAGGTTAAATTTTAGAATTATTACACATTTTTTTTAACAATTAACACATATTTTCAAGTTAAAAATCATTAAAAATTTACGTAATTAAATAATTTCAGATAATAATAATTTTAAAATATTAGTCAACTATTCGGGTTTGAGAACACGGCTCAAAAACCATAAACAACATTAAAAAAGTTCCTGCCGAATCACAAAAGAATAAAGACAATGTGACTCGAGTGTCATTACGACAACGCGACTGATAAGATGACAAATGCGATAATAACTGGAGTGTTGAAGACATCAAAATATTAATTAAACGAAAAGAATTTTGTAATTAAACATTGATTTTGGATGATGAATAAATTATGCGACTGGAGAATATTTATATAAAATTTGTACTTTAATTATCAAAATCTTTAAATGACATAGAAATTATTTTGAAATCAAAAATGCTTGATTTTTGAAAATGTTAATTTCATTAATATATTTTTATATTTTTCTTAAAATGGCTTCATAAAATTAATAAAATTTATTTTAAGCTTTTTTCCTTACTTTTATCTTGATAGTAAAAATAATTCAACCTCAAAGTTAAATAATAAATTAATTAAAATATTCGAAAAACAATTTTTCAACATTTATTTTTATAATAATGGTTATGAAATCATTAATGTCATCAGTAGGACTCGGTTTACTGAATTTACAACTAGTAATACAAAAAATTAAATATTTTATATCCATATTTTATGCAGACAGAACTCTACTTTGCCAACAAAGTTTTACTTAAAAAATAATTGAAAATAACACAATAAAAATTAATATAAACTGCTTATAATTTATAAGTAGATCTTTTTCAATTAATATTGTTCTGGAACTTCGAATTTCCCGTTTTTCCCATTATGAGACCTTAAAATGGTTTTTCGATCAAAAACATAATCATTTATTGTCACCGAGAATGAGTAAGTGTACAAAGTTTGAAGAAAATTGATTGAGTAAATGGTCTTCAAAAAAGATTTCTAAATTCCATAGATACATAAAGATATACAATGTACTCCGCATATATCGATGTGAAATTTGCTAAAAAAACTTCGTTATAAGCCGTAGTTCGATATATCCTTAGTATCACCTTCCATTGCCTAAGCACTGATATTTAGTCGGTTCAATAACATATCTTAGATATATACGGATTGCACTTCTGGGCGAGATTCAGACTAAGAGGCGATCCCTCGGATGGTAGCTTCGTGCCAATGACCTTTCGATCAAGCACATTTACCAGTGATTCCAATCTGCGGTTCCTCTTGTACTGAGCAGTATTACCATTGTAATGACGCTTTTATATAGTAGGGTAAAACTAACTTGTCTCACGACGATAGGTCACAGCGATAAAATTGACAAAATTATCATCATTAAAATTATAAAAATGATTTCCAAAAAATCCGAATTTAAATCAAAATTTTCAAGTCTTAATAGAAAATCAAAATCGAAAATCTTCAATTTAAATCAAAAATCGTTAATAAAAATAAAAAAACTCAAATCAAAATAAAAATCTCAATTTAAAGTGAAAATTTCTCAATTTGAAATGAAAAATTCTCAATTTAAATTGAAAAAGTCTCAAGTTGAAATGAAAACCCTATAATGTGAGCAATGATTCCAGAGGTAAAGTTGAGTATTCATATATATTTTTTAAAATCATCTTAAAATCTTTATATTTGAACCTGTCAAAAACCTATAAATTAAGGATGTTAGGTGCATGTTGAAATCCTCGGAATTTAGAGCAAAAGGTGTTGGTCATGCATTTGAAAGATCTATGAGAATACGTGAAACACATGTGGATTAATTAATTATTTATATAAGCTGCAAAACTATTATTAATTGTCGCTGACAATGGCACTGGGTTAAAAATGGTGTCTAAAAATTTTTAATTACTATAATTTGCCATAATTTTTTAAATTCATACATAATTCATTTTACTATAAATTATATCAGTTAATAAATTATATCAAGCAAATAATAGTTATCATTTTTATTTTCATCAAAAATTAATTTAAACATTTTTAGATAGCTGAACATTAATCATTATTAGTGGTTCTTGGAAAATCGTCAGAATTATTAGTATCAGACATTAAAACTTTTATTATACCACAAAAAAATGTTTAAATCTAATATTTAAACAAATTTATTTTTTTTGAGAAACTATTTGTTTTATAAATCTTAAACCGATATAGATAAAAATACATATAAATATTCATATTTGCTTTTTTATTACTTCTATAATCACTTTTAAATTACGATAACACTTTAAAATATTTAATCGTTTCACCTAATTTTATTACTTTTTTAAAATAGTTTCACATAAAAAATATACACTTTTTTTTACTTTTTATATTATATTAAAACTCTCAAAAAATTTTTATTAGCAATTTAATTGATCTTAATTTTAGTAATTTTATTTTTTCGAATGTTACATATTTAATTATATATAAATTTTAATTTGTACATATTTAATATAACTTTCTTTCAAAAATTTTCCTAACATTTTTAATTCCTAACAATCATTAAACACAAATCATAGAAAATACAGTCATTTTTTGAATGTTCACTTTTTACTCAAATATTTTTTGCTTATTTGCTTTTTTTCTAGCTACAAAATAAACGTAAATGTATTTCTATTTTGTTTTATTATTATTTAATGCGAGTGCAATTATTAACTATCACTTATGATGTAAGAAGTGCATTTTTGACAACTCCTTGAAAATTTGACGTGAGATGTTACAAAATTAAATTAAAACTAATTAAATAAAATATTACATAATCAGCAAATTTAGAATATTTCTAAATTTCTATTATATAACTATTACGGGGTCGAGAACAGAGTTAACCTTTGACTCTCCTTTTATTTGGTATATAAACGATATGTGTGTTTCCAGTTTAGTTTATTAAATATATTTTAGTGCAGAACCTTTGTCTTTTAACAGACGTGAAAATCAAAGCGTTAGATTGATAAATATCGTAGTTTAAAAATCTCTTTATAAAGAAACATTAACTTCATCAAATCTATTTAGAAAAGTTCGGTCCTTTTAAAAAATAGTTTAATCAATATTGTTCAAAAATATTTATTTCATAACAAGGTTTTCTTCTTTGGAAATGATCTGTTTGAGTTTTGTGGACGCCGAGAGAGTAATTCGAATATGATCGATGCTTTAAAAGAACTATTAATGTTATAAAAATAAGAAAAAATTTAAAAATAACGAAATGATTCTCTTTTCTTTTGATAATCTTTTAAGGGTGGGTTTGTTTTCTTAATAATAAATGTTATTTAAATAGTATACCCATGATTTGATTACTGAATTGTATCTAAAGCTTTGTCGTTTATTCTATTAATTTGATATTTTAAACAGAATTAAGTAGTGACTTAAAATAGCAAAAAAATCTCGTGAACCAAAGGAAAAGTACATAAATTTTTCTAAGTTTTTTTCACGGTTAGTCATCCAATATTTTTTATAAATTTAATTTTTGTTATAGAAAATAAATGAAAATTCTAAACCTGTTTAATTAATATTTTTTTAAAAAAAAATTCAAAATTAATTTTTAAACTTAATAATTTATTATTTTATTTTATTAAAAATAAAATTTATTTATTTAAAATCCAAATAAGTTTTATAATATTTAATAAATTTAAATAATTTAAAAAACAATGGCAATTTAAAATTATTAAAAAATATTGAACGTCATTTTTCAATATGTGTTTTGGTAATTAATTTCGTCGGATTTCCCGCCATCTTTAGACTAAATTTACATTAGTTTTTGAAGGTGTTATAGGATGAAAAGTGTTGATTATGTAATAATTTAAGTCAATAAGGTTTTATTTGAAAATGTTAAACAGAGAGGTTGAATGTGAAGTTTGCATATTAATTTTTAGATCCATTAATTTTATCTATAAAAATTTGGACGTTACTCTTTCCAAATAATTTTTAAACCGATTGCACCGAATTTGAAAATCATTTTCTTCGATTTTCTTTATACAGTGACCAGACAATAGCGTAAAGATAATTGCGAAAAGACAATTGCGTAAGGGACAATTGTGTAGAGATTATTAAATTATTATTATTAAGGATTATTAAATTATGGAGGGTGTTGAATGAAATGATGACACCTATGTACAATTCCAATATTTCACAAATTTTGTTTTATTAACAGTTAATTATATTTTTAAAATAACAAGCTAAAAATCCAAAGAAATAAAAATAAGATTCATAAATCATTTATAGAAAATTATTGATAAAATTAATTTTATTAAAAGTTTTGATAAAATTATTTATTAAATCATTTGCCAATCTTCTCAGTTACGTGAGTTTGTCCCCCTCAATATTGTATTCATTGACTGCAATCTGTAACGGTTTAAGGTTAGAGTTAGAGCTAAGGTCAGGGTTAGGGTTATGAATTAGAGCTACGGTTTATTTAATGATATAAAATAATTAATTTTTTAAGTTATAAATTTTTATGTACGCAATTATCATGGCACCATTTATACATTTTGAATTATCTTTATTAAAGGGGTTCACGATCTATTAAATAATATATTAAATAAGTACTAAAATAAGTGTTGAAAAAATCGAGTTCAATATTTTTTAAAAATTGATATATATTAATAAGTTTTTTTAATAATTATAATAACGTAATAAATGGAAAAATATAAAAAAAATTTATTATCATAAAAATATTAAAATCAAATCAAATAATCATAAAATTAAAACTATAAATATCAATATTTATTATAATTCAAAATATTCGTCTCTCTGTCCGTAGGGAGTTTTAAATTGGTCGGGAAAAAACAGAATTCACATTCGTTCTTCCCATTTGTTCTGCCACTTATTTCGGCAACATATTTTCAGTTAAATGTTGTGATTTTGGTAAACAAGTTTTTCCCAAACAAAATTAAGATAAAATGTGCTAAAGATATACAAAAGTCCACTTTTACATGGGGAAAAATGTTACTGATTAATCAAATATTTGCTTATCTTTATAATTCCTCTTGATTATTTTATAATTGAATTCTTTTAATTTTAATCCTTTTGGGATATTTAAGAATGCCTAAGCATTGAACAGCAAAATAATATTTGTATTAATTATACTTTTGAGTTTATTGAACTATATTTTAACAAATGGAGAACTTAGCATTTGTGATAGATTTTATATTAATATTCCTGGATTTTAATCCGTGTTCTGCAATCAGACATAACGTGGTGAAATGTCATGGAACTCGTAGGAAAGGACATGAAAGGTTATTTTCAGATATAGTTGTGTAACTTTGTTTACAATTATAAAATTATAATTACTGAAACGTTTTTAATAAAGTTATTAATATTTTTGTGAAAGCTCATTGAAGCGCAAAATTTGAAATTTGTAAACTGCGGATTAGAAAATCAATTTTATTAATGAGAACTCTTTTTGATTTCGGATTTGTGAATAAAACCGGGAAAGAAAATAAATGTCAATTTTCGACAATTAACAATATTAAAATATTTTGACGTAATGATCACCGCACTAAATAAACATGGGGGGTCTAACCCAAATCGTTTGGTGAACCAAAAACAATTTACTAGACCAAAATCGACCGTACATTAAAAGTCAAAAAACTATTAATAATATTTTATTATCGTAAGATTAATGTGACCCTTGTTTTCGAATATCATTTGAGATGTATCATTTTTGATATCAACGAATAATTTAGTCGAGTACATTGTAGTTCCTTGGTCAAGCTTTTATAGAGAAACCTGCGCAATACTTAGTTTTGAAAGGGTTATTTGATAAAAAGATTTGCTGCGATATCTAGTTTTAGATGCTGCCGTAATGCGCATTGATTGTGAGATATTGATACAAAATTAAATAAATTAATTAAGGAAAATACTACATAATCAACAAATTTAGGAAATTTCTAAACCAAATGAATGATACACACGCCATAGAAGCATTTTGAAGCTGTGAGATTGTTGAGGATCTGAAATCGTGTAATAGTTTGACATTTCAAACAGCTGGATGCTCTAAGTTGTCGCCATTAAGACTCTAAAATGTTGAGTTCCCCATCATTATCATGTTTCACCATATAAATAAGCCGAACAGACCACAACATATTTAACATCTCCAAAATCGTGGATCAATTTAAAACTTTTTTAACATTGTATCGAATAAATGTTACCACTCCAAGAAACGAGATTTTATTGTTCTATGATAGAGCCAAAAGTCATATTTCACAAGAAATAAAGGAGCATTTGCATAAAAGAGAACTTTATAATGAGCGATTCCAGGTGATTTACCAGGACTAGTTCAACCTGCAGACTTATTCTGGTTCAAATCAGTTAAGGGTGTGTTTAGAAACACTGCAACTCAGTGACTTCAATCAGATGTTTGTGAACATACAAGGACAGGATAAATCAAGCTACCATCAAATCAACTAATTTCTCAACGACTGTTGGATGCATGGAATTTATAAGATGAAAATCAAAGAGTTTTAAGAAATGATTTCGTGATGATCATGCAAATTCAATAATTGAAAATTAAAGCTCAAGAGCGGTTCAAAATATTTCCCCGTATGATGTTTTTGAAATAGCGGATAAATAATAAATTTTGTTTATTTGTTTCTCTTATTTTTTTTATTTCGTTAATTCGTTTTATTTTTGATAATACAGTGCTCGCTCGATATAGTCACATTCGATATAAGAAACAATCGATATAGTCACCATTTTTAGTTTTTCACATTCGATATAAGCAACTTTTTGAATACTTTTTGAATATTTTAAGTTTTGTAATTTGTTTTAATAAACTATTAAATTAATTTTTAGATAATTTAAACTTGTACTTATTTTCTTGTTTTCACTATTACTCCTTATTGTTTTATGAAATACCACTTACATTTATTATTTTCCATGTTTGGTTGCTCACTTGTTAACTTTTACATTTTATGTGATAACACCACTTAAATAAAATTCCCATTTTTTGATTCCTTATTTCGATATAAGCAACAAAATTTCTTATAGGAAACATTTTTTTAAAATTTAATGTCAGAAGGGTGACTATATAGAGCGGGCACTGTACCTCAAATAATTCTTTCCCTCCTATATTTTTTGAAAAAAACCATGTGGGATTAATTTTTGTTTTAAAGTAATTAACGTTAAATTATCAATAACTAAAACATTTCTAAAAATTAATTTTTTTAACCATTTATTTTTTAATTCATCACTTCATAATGAATATTTTTCAACTAAATTTCACTAATTTAATTTTTTAGTAAATTATTAAAAAATCGGTCCCATGACAATTGCGTAAAGAGAATTGCGTAAATGACAATTGCGGAAAGACAATTGCGTAAGGGAAAATTGCGTACATGAAAATTTATAACTTAAAAAATTAATTATTTTGTATCATTAAATAAACCGTAGCTGTAATTCATAACCCTAACACTAACCTTAGCTCTAACACTAACCCTAACCCTAACCATAACTTTAAATCTAACCCAAACCTTAATCCGTTACAGATTGAAGTCAACGAAAACAATATTGAGGGGGACAAACTCAAGTATCTGAGAAAATTGGAAAATAATTTAATAAATAATTTTATGATTTATGAATCTTTTTATTTCTTTAGATTTTTAGCTTGTTATTTTTCAATTTTAATTAACTGTTAATAAAACAGAATTTTTGAAATATTGGAATTGTATATAGGTGTCAATGTAGTTTCACCAGAAATAGATCAACAAAGTTTATTTAAGTACAACACAAAAATTCAACTTGTCTTTTTCTCACTTATTTAAACTAATTTACTTTCGAATATTTAACAACATTATTACATCCCCGCAAAAAATCAGGTATCAATTTCGTAATCTCTGTGCCACGGTGGTTCTCTTCTCTCTCGTTCGCTTCTGCATTGCTCGTCACGATTTGTATGCTCCATGATCTCTTCAACACTCGACTCCTCATCAATTTCAGTTTTCACTTCTCTCCAAATAGAAAATCGACTGGGTCCACAATCAATTACTGATAAATACACTATTTTTGTAATGAGTATGATCTATAGCCAATCTTTCCCAACATTTGTCTACCGATATTGATCCCTTTTGTGTTTTTATATGGGCGGGATCAATACTGCTACACCGTTGACAGTTTCGAACAACACTCTCCATATCCTCTTTCGATACTTAAATAACTTCTTTTTGTGCTATAAGACAGCTATTCTCGATCCCAAAATAATGGCACTTATGACTCTTTCTTGTCTCATTTAATTTTCTCTCTTGTTGAACAATACAACATTTCCTTTCTGTCAATTTTCTTGGTACTCTAGTAAAGACATCTGCCTTGTTTAGTTCATAGCAAACCAAATCACACTCCCAATCTATTTTGGACTCGATTAAAGTACTGTCTATCATAGCCAAACGTCTCCTAACCAATATCTCACTCATTTCGGTTACTTTTATTCGGCTTTTTCTTGTCTTCAACGATGCGAGCCAACCATGTACTACAACTGAATCTGTAAGAATTATTAATTTCTTTACATTCCATTTCAAAGCCAAGTTAATTCCTTTCATAATCGCTTCAAGTTCAAGAATGCTTATATGTGCACAATCATTTTCTTGTCTTACATCACATGGTCTTCGATTTGCAACACACATCCGATGGCAACAGAACTTGCATCACACCATATCGTACATTTTCGGCTTATATCCACATTCCAACGACCTTGTACTGGATCTGAATTACTAATACGATCCATTACTTCACGAATAAAATTAATAGACTTTTCATTCACTTGCTCATTCCATTGTAATCCATTACACGATCGTTTTATGTAGCTACATGCTACACGCAACCAATTTCCAATCGGGTAATGAACAATTAACTTTCCACAAATCAAATATACACCTCTTCTAGTGATCTTGTCTGGGATGTTCAAGGGCAAGGTGGTACTCCTCAACCAGTTTAATACTCCATCACATTGAGACAATTGAAGACCAAGAACTCTCGCTCCGTTTAGTTCCTCTGGATCTTTACATTGTAAACCGTACTTCAATAAATGATTCCGTACTTCTTCAATGTTCACTATGTCTTCTTTTACAATGATATCATCTACATAATGACAAGTTTCACTGCGATCTTTTTCATCAATAGACAAAACCTTTCCTAAAATTATGGACATTATTTTCGGAGCGGATACTAGACCAAATCCTAATCTTGTAAGCTCGTAAAATTCACTATTAATTCGGACTCTCTGATACTTCCAGAGAGTTGAATCTACTCCGATTATTAAATAGGCATTTTTTAAGTCGATAACTTTGCAGTTCTTTGGTATACTTCTCCACTCACGAAGTTCGTCATCCACTGATACTGCATCTAATGTATGGGAACTAATAAACTGATTCAACTTTCGATAATCCATGACATGCCTTATTTGCCTTTTTTTCTTGTTTGACCGCAAGCAACGGTATAATTCCATCATTATTTGAACTTTTCTTTAACCAACCCTCACTAATCCAACCCTGTAGTTCCTCACGAAACTTTATTCTGGTGTCTTTATCTATATGGTAACTCGCTACTTTATTTGACAACTGAGGTGTTATATCTTTCCATTTCCACTTTACTTCCCACTTCCGTCCAGTAAATTTCTCATTAAAATCAATATCATTTATTTAGAGATTTGTTTGTTTTGCATTGCTCTGATAAAACTGTTTACTCGAAAATGAATCAATATTATATCTCTCACTATTCGACTGTGTTGCGCCGCTATGACACACCTCTTTACTCCACGAAACACAACCTTCACTATCAATTTTAATACCTCCTCCTTGCATTATTCCATCCATGCCAATAATAAAACCTACATCTTTTACTAACTTGCTCATAACTAAACACTTTAATCTCAATATCAAATTAGACTCTGACTCAATCTCTATCTCACACTCTCCAAGCACAGCTAATTAATTTCCATCAACAGCCTTAACACACACATTAGACACAATCATCTTCTCTCTACACTATTCATATCTTACAATACTCAAATCATTCCCACTATCAATAAGAGTATTAACCCACTTACCGTTCAACTTCACAATCATCCGCATAGGCACCTTTCTCTGCGTGCAAGAATAGGCGGTGCCAACTATTCTTGGTTTAAGTTTAAATGATTCTTCTTTCTACATTCGTTCGCTTTATGACCCCCTCATCCACAGCTAAAACATTTAAACGTATTACTTGACATACACTCCTTGGCTATATGCCCAAGCTTCCCACACAAAAAACACTTCAGTATAGAGGTTTTTTGGCGCCTCTAATCCGCCTGATAGAGTTCGTCATTGGGCTTTTGCGATATTTTATAAGAATCCCCCGCCACGAGTAAATTCCATAGCACCCTGATAAAGCTCTTTAACTCGCACATACAGTCACTTCGCCTCTCATCTCGTTAATTATGATCCTGGTCTTTTCCACTAACTTACTTTGCGATATCTCGTCTAATTCTATTAATGTTTTTAATTGGACTCGCACATCATCGGGAAAACAGATTAAGAAAAAACATTTAAATATTTGATCATTAATCGGAAATTGCGATAATCTGCATAATCACCTAATATCTTCGGCTAAATCCTCCACTGTTTCATCTTTCCGTAACGTTCTCGATCACAACTCTAAATAGGAATCGACATCATCCTTCCCAAAAGCTTTTACCACGGCAGCCTCGACCTTCCCGATATCATTTTGACTCTCTTTGGGTAAATTTTGCCACACTCTAAATGCTAACCCGTTGAATAAAATTGGGAATGCATCGACCAAATTTTCGCCAGTCTTCTCTGCAATAGTCTTTGCTCTCTCGAACCATCTATGTACATCTTCGTCGCCTTTGAATATTTTAATCATCTTCAATAAAGTCTTCATCACGCGATAGCTTGTAATTTCACCAGAAATAGAACAACAAAGTTTATTTAAGTACAACACAAAAATTCAACTTGTTTTTTCTCACTTATTTAAGCAAATTTACTTTCGAATATTTAACAACATTATTACAATCAACATTAAGTACGCAATTGTCTTTCCGCTATTGTCTTTACTAAATTGTCTGGTCACCAAAAAACAACACAAACAATTAAATTATATTAAAGTGAAAAGAATATGATATTTTATAATCATATACATAATTATAATCAAATTTATATTCATTTATTACACCTGTTGTGCTTATATGAGTTGATATTATTATTAATATTATTGTTTTAATTAATGAATTATATTAGAATTTTAAAGTGAAGGTTGTACACAATTTTCGTGCTGTCAAATATTAATTTGATGACGAATCGACATTCAGCATCATCGTAATTAATTTATAGGCATTTCGGTCGACGGTTTGTTGATTTATGGCTCTTGAAGGGAACCGCTGTTGGAGTGATAAAATCGATAAATCGATAGCTCAGACCAAACAGTATCGTCAAATGACATTTATCCCATTCATATTTCTTTCTTTTCTCTTTAGGGAAAAAGCAATAAATTAGATTAAACTAGTATTAATGTTTGTAATTTATGATTTCTTATGATTTCTTTTTATTAAAACAAATAAATTTCTGTTAATTAAAACGACTGATAAGTAATAAAAATAATTCAATCAGTTAACAGATCAAAAAAATTAAATAATAAATCAAAAGAATTTTTAACATTTATTAAAAAAATTATTTTGAAATATTTTTTTATTTTTTTGTAAATCGTTTCAAAATTAAATCAATAAAAAACTTTTATTATTAAATTAAATTAATTATTATTGTTAATAGTGATAAAATTCATAATAATTTAATACATTTTTATTTAATAGTTTTGCAAAATTAAAATTTAATAAAAAATAATGAAAATGAGAAAAGAATATTATTACAATAATCATTTGTTAGTTCACTATAATTCACTACTTGGTTCGTTCTCAATTCAATTCTTTCAGGTGTTTGGTCCTGTGGTGCTGTGATTATCGATCCGCAAAGATAATCGAATTGTGTAAAATTTGAAATCATATATATATTTTGTTCAATTTATGTTGGTGTGTTATTTGTTTTAAAATAATCACAAATGGCAACTTCATGCAGCATCCGCGGAATCACAACTTTCAACAGAAACGCGAACCAGTATTTACTAAAGCTTGTACAACCCAATTCAGCAGTGTACAACAATAATTTTTGATTTATTTATATTCTTAAACCGGTCGATGAGACTGCAATAATCGGATCATCAGACATCGGGTGTACTGGATGAACGAACTGCTCGTATCTCCGCACGGTACAGTTAGTCATACGGAACTGCCACGAATTGGTCACAGCTCCGACACGCAACGGTGTTTCCAACGGTAATGAGTGGACTCCATCGGTGCACGGAAGCCGTTGAATCGACACGCCGATCTCTCCGGCACGTTAAAGAGATGCTGGTTGCCACAGCTTGATCCGGTGGCCAGCACCTCATGTCCATTGATCGTATAAGGAGTATTTAATTTACATTTTGCCTGGCCGATATTTAAATAATTATGAAATATAAAATAAAAAAGCAATATTTAAGATTGAGATCGGATTTAATATTTTGATAAGATTGAAAATTTATAATTTAGGTTAAAGAATTACAATTTTAAAATGGATAATATAAATATTTTGTACAATTTGCGATTGGTAGTTTAAAAAACTAAGAATCAAAAAATATGTATCGAAATATTTCTGTAAATTTAATAATAAATAAATAAAGAGTCGTTAAAATATTTGTTTTTGAATTTTAGAATTAATAACAAATAGTGAAATTCTAATTTCAAGAATTATACTGTTATCCACGTAGACTGCGGGAAATGTTTCAAAGCGAAAAAAGTAAAAGAAATGTTGGAAGCAAATGGTATCGAATTGATTTTCTCTAGCTCATATGACCATAATATTGGGGTTCATGTAAATACAAGGAAATTTGTTATTTTTATTTTTTGAATTTATTATTTTACTTCTGAATTTTGTCTGAACTTACGTAAATATTTGTTATTTTATTTTTCTGATTTTTTTTGAATTATCAATGGGTTTATTATCATATTTTACCTTTGCTTTCATTTTATTTGTGTTTATTTATATATTATTTATAATTTGACTAAAATAAAATTAAATTTTATATATATTATTTATCTAAAATCGTATTATTTAAAATAATATCTATATTATATTTCGTTATGCCCTATGCGTTCTCGTCACGCATAGTGTGTCGTCATTTTTGCAAAATTTCTTTTACGGTAGCTGCGTTATTCTTCATTTAAGCCATGCGTATTTCTTATTTTCGTTACACGCTATTTGCAGCCACGCGATTTTGTACTCATGTTTTTCTCACGCGCATTATTTTCAATAAATCTCTTGTTACACGCATTAATTTTCAATAAATCAAGCGATGCGCGCATTCTGAGCAATTGTTTTCTCAAGCCACGCACCGTACCGAACGATATATAAGCATAGGAGAGAGACGATAGTCCGACATCTTTTTTTTATATACTTACAGAGCCGATTGATTCTTGGAGGACTAATTGCAAGTTTCGAACTATCAAAGAAATTGACTTTGGAGCCGACTGATTTTTAGAGGACTGACTACAATTCTGATCGACAAGAAACTGAATTTCGGAGTCGATTAAGTTATCATAATTCAACTGACCTATCGCGAGATTGTTGTACATTCAATACTTTGGTTTAACAGATTGGTGTTGAGGATAGAATCATTTTCATATCAGTGAAGTGCTATAATTTTCTATAATTTCCTTAAAATTATTATATATTAAAATTCTATAACTTGTAATTACTAATATATTAAATTAATAAATTTTATTTATACGTTTTAAAATCCATTGTGACTGGAGAACGGTGATTCCCAGTTACATAAATATTTACAAGAAACAAAGGGATATCATTATATCTTTTCAACAAATTTGTGTTGTGTATATTTTAAAAATATTAAATAAAAGTATTATCTAAAGTCTCATTTTATTTTTGTTTAATTAAATTTAATATATGAATAAATTAATCGCTTGAATTTTAATTAATTGATATCGAACCTTGACGGAGATTTATTTTGTAAATTTCCTTTGTTACTATAATCGGACAACAGCTCATTGACCCATTATACGTAACAATAACACAAATGGGATAATTGAAAGGTAGTTTGGACAATACGAGAATTCATACAGGCAAGTTTGAAAGAAAGAAATGCTACAAGTTGGGCAGACATATTACCGGAAGTGGAACTTGCTATAAATGCAACGAAACAAAAGACAATAGGGTGCAGTCCAGCAGAAGTCGTATTTGGGAAGAAAATAGATAGACAAAAGTGGTATGATAACAGCAAAATAAACCGAGAGGATACCAGAATAAAAAAAAAAGAAAAAAAACAAGCAAGAGGAAAATGTGACGCGAAGAATTTATAAGGTTGGCGAAAAGGTCTGGATACAAAAGGAAAATAGAACGAAAGAAGAAGATAGATTCGATGGCCCTTATGAAATTATAGAAAGAATTTGCGAAAGAAGTTACAAGTTGTAAGACAAAAATGGTAGACAACTTATTCGAAATGTTGAAAAATTCAAAAATTTTAAAAACGAGGGGGCATGTTTGGGTTCTTTTTCGTGAACTGTAAATTCTTGATATTTTTAAATTAAAAATCATATTTATATTTGAGATAAATTAAAAATAATGTTCGACTAATTAAAATTAAATAACATTTTATAAAAAATTATGGTTTATATGTAATATTTTTACTAATTAAGTTGAAATAACATTTTATAAAAATTTTAGTTCACAGATAATATTTTACTAATTAAAATGAAATAAGTTTTTATAAAAAATTGTAGTGTAATGATAATATTTTACTAATTAAATTGGAACAACCTTTTATAAAAATTAGGTTTTAAAAAATCACAATTAAAATAACAGCTTCGGAGTTAAAGAATATTGTAAAGAAGATTTTGATATATCCTGTAACCCTATTAAAAATACAAATCATAATGTTTATTGAATTTAATTGTCAATGGAAAAGTTTTATTAAAAAACATAATTAATTGAATATTTTAAAATCAAGTTCTAAAATAAAAAACATAATTTTTTATTAAAGTTAATTGTCCCCGGAAAGTCTTATTAAAAAAATAATTTATAATAGAATGATTTAAAATTAAAGAAACAAATATTTTGGAATTGATATTTTACAGGAGATGTCCATTAAAATATTTTTAAAGATCTAAATTTATATTTCAATTAATAAACATTGTAAAAATTAATAAAACAAAAACAAAATATGATTTATGCAAAATTGAATAAAATACCATATATATATTTTTCTTTTATTATTGATAAAATAATTTTTGTCTTTTTCTTAAAATCTGTCTTCTTTTATAGTCTTTTTTTAAATATTATTTATTTCTGTTTATCTTTTAAAATATAATCTTTTTCGTTCAGTTATAAATATTCTTTTATTTTATTTATTTTGTTTATCTTTTCAATAAATTTTATTTTTATTATTTATATATAATTTATATTTAATATGATAAATAGATAAATAATTTCTTATTATATATATTAATTAAAACAAAAATTTATTTTTAAATACTATTATTATTTACACTCAACACCTGTGAGACTTTTTATCGATTGCGGTTAAGTTTTTTTCAGATGGTCATATCATAGACATCCAGGTTCAGCTCATTTTTAAGTTCTAAACAATCCTTAGACGTGTCTGAGGCAACATAAACTACTCGCGGCTGAGTATTCAATGAGAGCTTCCTCTTTCGCTCGGTGTGTTTTTTCACACAATACTGCTGATGATTTCTCACATAGTTGCGCACCGCTCGATCTGATGTTGAAATTCGAATGGCTATCTATCTTTTGGACAGGATTTGCATACGCGATGATTTGCCCTTTTTCATATTCAGTTTCATATTAGATTATTTTCATATTCAATTATTTACCACGTGGCATGACGCTGGCACTAATAATATAAAAGAAATATAGAAGATATATACTAAATCTATACTAAAATAGCTTGTAAGAAATAATTATCTTAGTAACAAGCTTGAAAACGGGCGAAATAAAATATTAAAGCAACCACGGTTATAATTTACAAAAGTAGGGGAAAAATGGGCATTCTCCCCACATGACCCCCCCCCGGGGGGGGGTCAAAGTGGCCATGGCAACGGTCGCGGTTGCAATGGCAACGGTCGCGATCACCATAGCAACGGTCGCGGTTACCATGGCAACGGTCGCGATCACCTTAGCAACGGTCGCCGTTACCATGGCAACGGTCGCGATCGCCTTGCCAACGCTTCCGATTGGCCGCCGGGTCCCTAGCAACGGTCGCGATCACCTTGGCAACAGTCGCGATAACCTTAGAAACGCTTCTCATTGGTCCACGGTTCCCTAGCAACGGTCGCGATCGCCATAGCCTAGGCAGCAACGGTCGCGGTTACCATAGCCTAGGCAGCAACGGTCGCGATCGCCTTAG
>MQRK01232388.1:47248-62171 GCA_001938485.1 Girardia tigrina | reverse complement strand
GTCGTTCGTTACTGGCAAGCCGACTGCTCAGAGGCGGAAGGCCACTGACCCCGTAGGAGGCCTATCGGGGGGCCCTTAAGGACTTTAGTTTGGGTGGACCCTCTAAAGAGCCTTAGGCTAAATACCATTACAGAGATGGGAGGCCCACATCGGAGAGACAAATCGTCATCTCATATTCATATACTAAACATCCGAAAATTGCTGATGATGAAGTATGTAAACATCGACACATGTCCAATAATTATATAAAAAAAGCTTTAATCAAATTATATTTTCGAAATATTAAACTTGCGTTCACAAGACTCAATATATAAATAAATATATAATTTAATAAAAAATAAAAAAATCAATTATGTTCCTTGTGTTCCTCTACAACAACATTTTATAAAATGTTCTTTCTTCAATGATAAAAAGGAAAAATACGAAAGACTTAAAAGAAAATGCATCAAAAACTCACGTCAGGTATGTCTTCAGTAATCATTCCTTTAGGATTAGGATATCCTCCTGTGAGATATGGATTAAAATAGATTTATTTGGCCAAAGTTCTATTTACCCCAATTTTGAAGTCGTCTATTGCTCAAATATGTCCATTTGGGTTTCGGTGCATTGTAAAATTTATTCAAAAGAAAATTCTCATAATATTCATTAATAAAATTTGGGATATAATAGAAATTCGAAGGACAATCACGAACTAAAAATTTCGATAAATCAAATTGTGCCATTTTTAGAATGAACAATTTTTAAATATTTAAACAAAAAAGTATTTTATTTTTTAATAAAAATTAAGTTAAAAAAATAACTTTGAAAATGTCGTTTCGAAATTGGAAATCTTAAAATATTAATTAAAATACAGAAACTTTTAATGTAAATATGTCAGTGACTTTTTTTACATTTTAATAATAACATCGAAAAATCAGTTAAAGTATATAACATATATTGGAAAGATATTTCTATTTTATATAATTGTCAAAACTATTGTTATCATTAAATTTATTAATTTTTAATTTCTCAAAAATATCTAAATTTTTAAGAAGTTTATGACATCTGATTAATATTTTTCAGTTTGCTGGAAGTCATTCAAAAGCTTTTGAAATTATTTTGCCAGCTAAGGAAATTATTTTTCCTAATTCACCGTGAAATTCTCTAAACGGATATTAAACTACTCAGGAAAATAATTAAGCAATAACTCGTAAATTTTCTTCTTAATAGTCTCGGAACAAACTTGGTTCTCTAGCATTTTAATGCAAAAATAAAATAGTTGATTAAATCGTTTTAAATGATTTTTCCTTTCCTTGTCTTATCATTATAATAAATTTTTTATTTTGCTTCATTGCATATTTTAAAAAATAAACAATTATATAATTTGAATAATAAATAAATCATGCATTTAAATATTTTCACAAATGAAAAATGCTTTGGACTGTTTTATTAAATTTACAATCTCAGCATGTTTGAAGCTATACATTGTTCATATATTTCATTGTACATTTTAAATATGTATTTACAAAGAATATTTTTTATTTATAATTTTTAAATATGCAATAAAACCAACTACCAAATAAAATTAATTTAAATACTTCAAATTTTTGATTGATTTAAAATTTCAAAAATAATTTATTTTGATCTAAGTTTTAGCATTCGTTGAAAACAAATTATACTTGATATCAAAAAGATTAATTTATATTTAAAAAAATAAAGAATTTAAAATTCATGAGTCAATTAATTAATAATTTAACAATATAAAGATTTGTTGAACGCCTGCCTGAATTTATAGAGTAAGGGAAAGAAACTCTTCATTGACTTTATTAATATAGCAAATATAATTTATCAAAAATATTCATGATAATATTTTCTATTATTACTTTGTTTAACTGTGAATTTCCATGGTTCTCTAGCGTTAAATAATACCACATGTGGTGTAATCGTTCGCATTTAAATATTTAATTTGAACTGTTTAATCGAGTATACTGTTAAAATCCTTAAAATGTCTAACTTCAAATTTCAAAAATCTAAATATCATTAAATTTAGTTTGTTTTTAAAATTATTAATAAAAAGAATTTTATTTTATTTACTAATTTAAATTTAATTTTTATTCTACTAAAAATATGTTAAAATTTTCTTTATTATAATAAACTATTATTTAAAATTTCTATATTTCATTAGAGTAAAGCATGTAAATATTTTAGTTTGTGTTGAGGTAATTATTAAAAAAAATAATAAAAGTATTAAAAAATAGACTTTGTTTTAATTAATAAGATAAAATAAGATTTTATTTATCTTTTTATCAAATTGAATATAACTTATATATAAATAATTAAATTAGGAATAACTGGAAAAGTATATAATTAAGAATAAATTAAGTGATATTTATTACAAAGAAATAATCCAATTATTTTAAAAAGTAAATAAAGAAAAATAAAATTTAAAAGAAGAATATAAAAAGGAGTGAATTTTAGTAAAGAGAGCGCACTTAATTAAAAAGAATAGAAAGTTTAATTAAAATTGCAAAAAACAAACTTAATTATTTACTTACTAAAATTGACCTTATTTATTATTCAATTGAGCAGATAATTTGATTTAATTAGTCTACATTCCTTACCCCCGGTCTAAGTGAGAACGATATAAATACTCGATTATTAAAGAAAGCAACTACGGAGAAAAAACCAAGAGTGCGAAGAGTTGAAAATTACAAGAGAAAGAATTGAAAAGAAGTACGAACGGTCGAAAGAAATATATTTCATATATATTTTATTAATGTATTCTTATATAATTAAAATAATTTTCGGGGAAAACGAAATTTCATTTCTCCATCTACTCAACCTGTAAATTATCAAATATAAGATTCAGTTTTCTCACGATTTATTCTCTAAATTGTAAGCTGTATATAATAAATAAATATTTAAAAGAGAAATAATATTCTTGTTTTGGTTTCTTTTTATAAAAACATTTTATAGTCACATCGATGCGCCAACATTTGCATAGATTAGTAAAACCAAAAGATCGATACATATTTTAGCACTTTTATTGATTTAAATACCTTCCGTAACATTTTTATTTAAAGGTTTTTAGTAAGGTAAAATTAATTGAAATGAAATTTATTTTGGATTTCCTAATTAAATTTGTTGAGATCTTGTAAAAGTAAAATTGAAGTGAGGAATTATTAAAATATATTAATTTATAGTTAACAGTTAAATTAAGTTTTATTCCTTCCCGCTATTTAAATGTTATTGATTTTAATTCTTTTATTGTTGTTTTCTTTCTTGTTATTTAGTTCGTTCTTTCTCTTTTTTTATAAATTTTATCAAGTCTTTAAATCTAATTTTTACATACTATTAACGTAGTCACCTCGTGATTTTGACTTGAATCTTTCAGGTCAAAATAATTGAATTCTTTGCTCACTCGTTTCTCCTCGTAATTAGCTTGCAAATCATCTTTGTAATCAGATAATTAACTGTAACTCTTCTCTTTAAATAACCTTTAGAATTAAACTTTACATTCTTGTTCAAAAAATAATTTAACTTATTCCGAAAAAATAATTTTTCACACTCGTTTTATATTATATTATTAATTAATTTTAATTAACTGTTATTATAATTTCCATGAGTTTATTTATTTAATCTTATAATTAAAACAACTTTTTTTATCCTTTATTAACTTATTATTTCATTATTTTCTTATTTTTTTGAAATTCAGAATATATAATTTCTGCTTTTAAATTTGTAACTATATCAAATTTACAAAACAACAATATTAAAGAGAATTTTTATTCATTTAAACAAATATATTAAATTGTCCAATATACTTATAAATTTGAATCCGAATTCGAGCTTCTATTGATTTACCATCTTCCAAATCAGCTTCGATATTTAGTTTCACAACAGGAAACTCGAAATTTATCTAATATACGCTATGTATATTATACATATGTAAAATCTGATAAACAGATGACATTCATGTAAGAGCAATTATATTAATTAATTATGTTGAGTATAGTATTTAAATAATATTTAATAAAAGTATTTTACAAAAATTTTGTTTTAATTTATTAAAGTTAAATAGAAATATTTACTTTTTACCAAACTAAATATAATTTATATATATAAACAATTAAATTAAAGTAAATAAAAAAGATAAATAATGCGGTTAGAATGGAAGAGTATTTTTATAAAAAAGATAATTAGATCATTTTGAAAAATAAATAAAGAAAATTTAAATTAGAGAACACAGTATAAAAGGGACCTTAATTATTCAATGAAGGACGACCACTTTATTTTAAAGACAAAAGGAAAGTTATATTAAAAAGTTATTTCAAGAAAAGTCAATAATAAAATAAGTGCTCGCGTGACTTATTGAATCAATCAGCTGTGACTCGCGTGATTATTGGAATCATTCAGCTGTGATTCGTGTGATTATTAAAATTAATCAAAACAATTATTCTGCGTGTAAGTCAAGACAGACTTTACGAGTATAAAAGCTAAAGAGCAAGTAAAAAAAACTGCTATCAAAATCCGGCTAAAACTATCTCAAAAGTACGGCTTAATATATAAATTATATTTAATTAAAATTTTTCTATATATCTTCTAAAATCACATTTGTGCAAAAGAATTTCCTTTTCCCATCTTATCAAATTTATAAAATAATAAATAGGTTAAGCCTTTTAAATTGATATTCGATTAAATTGTATATTGTACATAATAAATATTTGAAAAATATAAACCTTATTGTTTTGTTTTCTGTTTTTATTATAAAAATCACCTGTTACGCCAAAAATTATATTAAATAAATAATATTAAAAACTGTTTATTATTAGGTTGGAAGAATAAAATTTGACAAAAATATTGTCTAATTATATGAAAAATATTTTATATGGAAATTTTAATATTCATATTATATGTCAAAACATTTTTATCAAAATTTTGTGATAAATGTACAATATTAATAATTAAAAAAAGTCACAATTTAAATTTAAATTTGTTTTTTGAAATAAATTTTTTTATAATTTTAATTCCAGATTTTATTTCACATCTTTAATAGTTTCAATCCCTTTTTTAATTGACGCAATTTTTCATTATCTATGATTTTTGAAATGAATTTTGATAATAATTGAACAATTATAAACTCAAATTTTAAAAAATATCTGTTTAAAAGTATAATAAACATTTCGAGTAATTAAAAACATTTTAAAATATTTCTATAAAAATATTTTTTTTAACATTTTTTTAGAATTATTGTTGCTATATTAATGTATCGTAAAATATAACGTATACATTACAGCTTCTAAGTTCAAAAAAGTATCATTTTTGAGCTGCAAGTTATGTTTAAAACCTGTTTAAATAAGGGTTCGTAAAGTAATAATTGTATAAACTTGTTCAGCATAAACGGCTGTTTTAAAATTCAGTGAAGCGTCAGGGGTAAATTTTTTTTAGAAATTTAAAGCAGCTTACACTGAGCTAAAATCTATATTAGATATGATGAATAATTTGGTTATTCTTAAATTTGTCGAGGCGTGTTAATTCACTAGTGTTGCGGTCAGAAAGGCATTTACACATTTGCCCATTACAACACATTAAGAAAAAACCAAACATCAACATTAGCACCAAAAAGGAAAAAGACGTTCCACAATACAATACAATATTTCGTATTTGAAGAGTTTACAACATGACGTTGTGAATGGAACCCCAAGACTATTCTCGATCTCCTTGCAGTCCAGCAGAGCATCATTAGCACCGCATCGAAACGGAAATACTACATAAAGGATTAAAAATAAACAAAGTCGCACAAAAACTCACCCGACGGAGAAAGCTGGACATCCGTCACTCCCTGGATAGATTTTCGTGAGAAGCACAAGTGGTGGTAATCCATCGGAGAATCGTAGCACCCCGAAACAAGTTATAGACCCTGAAGATATAAAAGTTAATTAATAATAAACTCAAAAAACAACAAAGATCATTACCGAACTTCCTAGTAAGCGCAGAAGGTCATCCGACCCAACCTGGTAGCTCTGCATGAGCAGATTCTCTGAGCCAAACCCATCTAAGGATTGAACCACCCTGAGCGAAGATATATACCCTGCAAAATTGAGAAATTAATTAAAAACATAAAGACAATTAATTAACATTACCTATGATTCATATCTTGTTTGAAAAAGCGACATCACGTGATTAGTCATGTTGAATAATCGGTGACAAAGTAGTCCTTGTTCCATTACACACGGCATAGTAACGACCATGTCGACAAATCAGAACCCGAAATCATCGGTGCTGGCCACTTAGAAGCGGTCAAGATGAAAATAACACAACAGGCAGAAATGACACTATTATAAATATAACGGTTTTTCGAGACAGAATCAGAACATTAGACAGAGAGAACATTGAACATTGGAACCATTATTAGAACGCTTTCAAGAATAATTATTGGGAGAAGTAGACATATTTTGCGGACAAATTTGAGAGCTAAGAAGCAGACACTTTTCAGACCGAATTTAAAGCAGAACATTATTGACAACATTTGATCAACCATTTCTTGAGAGTCCACACTACCGAATTACATAGATACTCCGAACGATCCACGAATTAACGAATCGAGAACCGAAAGCCGACCGACGAACACTCTTCCGGATCCAGTTTTATCCTCGACAAAAATCCACGTACAAATGTAAATTTCCGGAATTGTTTTTAATGGTTTGAATACACGTATTGTGAAACATTTATTTTTCTATATAGATTTTAATAAACCAGTGATTAATTAATAAATTCATAAAAACCAATTACATATTTTTAGAGTCTAGCAAATAGGTAGAGTTCCGTCGCCGCTGTGTCGTCATCCCAAATGAAAATGCCCCGAATGAATTACGACAATGAACAGAAAGCAAAGAATGGAGAAACCGCGCTCGCCGCTGCAAAGGTGAATGCGTCGCGTCCTAGACAAGTTGGTAAACCAGAGAATTGGTCGCGGTTATTCGCGGAATGATCGTTGACTATAGATTTAAACGGTTCACTTATGGTATCCGTAATGATTGTTAAATATAACCTTTCGACTAAAGATAATTATGTCGTGCTCCCCTTCAAAACAACATTAATGATGACTCTGAACCCCCATCCGTTTTCCTAGAGTTCAACGGCAACTCTGACAATCACTATTTCTCTACATAGATACTCACTACACTTGGGGAGTAGACGCGCCTCCTTTAATTACATCAACAAGTTGTGTAAACATCAGAGCGCCTTCGGGTTCTTAACCAGTAACAAGGATGTCCCGACTGGTGGCCAAGCTTCTAGTGGGGATGACTTTAATTCAAATTAGGATTTATACTTCACATTACGTTATTGCTGAAAGGCAAAGAGAATCCTATGGAAACAAATGTCGGACTGCCCGTGTGCCCTTTGCATGCTACGAGCACCCTACGTCGCTACCGAAGGTCCTTTGTCTCTGTGTTGTTCAAATTATATTTTATATTTATTATATTTATATAGATTCATGTATCTTTACATATTATATTTCGTATTCGTGTTCAATTATACACATAATTAACTATGCTAGATTCGGTTGTGGTTGCCTAACTTTATTTCGTGGTAACTATTGTGTAGCAATGAGGATTCGGCAATTTATTTAATACTAAAGTTATTACTCAGGAAATTGAAATGACACAACGTTTTGAATGATATTTATAATGTTACAAATTATCCCTAATTACACCTTGAGTATTACAAATTATACCTTGAGTCCCTGAGCACTGAGCTCAAACAAAAGGGAACTTACAAAGGGATTGATCAACACATTTTACTTTAATTTTAATTGTTTATTTTTTATAAATTGTTTTTAGGAATGTAAGGTATTTATTTATTTTAAATTTTTTTTAATATATTTGGTTTCAGGACCTTAACAGTATGGCAGACTGCTGGATCTGCGCACTGAGCTAAATGGTAGTAGGCTCATGATACAATGTCAGGAGCTCCATCCTCAAAATGCTATTTATATTTCCCACGACATTCATTGTGAGTTTCTTGTTGCTTTCAAAGAACACATGCAAGTCTTTTTAAAAAAAACAACTAAAAATATTCAATATTGGTGAACCCTATCTGTCTGACATGACCAATGAGGCGACTGATCTTCGAGGAAGAACTACTCTGTCAGTTTTTCTTCATTATTTTGACCTTAATAGTGAACAAAAAGATATCTTTATAAGTTTTCAGGAGTTGGAAAATACAGAGGCAACAATAATAAAAGAAGGTATTCTGCTCACATTGGGAAATCTTGAAGTCTAATGTCAGCATGTAAAGTGACTGTCCTTTGATGAAGCCAGAAATATGTCCGGTAAACAAAATGGAACACAATCACAAATGATAAATACAACACTAAAGATGCAGTCTAAGTCCGTTGTCGAAATCATCTGTTGCAGCTTGTGTGTGTCTATGCAGCACATAAATACAGGGACATAAATAAAATGTTCTCTGTTCTTAATAGTTTTTTGGTGGCTACTTTAAAACAGTTTCAAAAATCTTCGTAAATTCAAGGCTGTATAAGAGATCCTAGATAGCCCCAAAGCATAACTCATACGAGCAGGAAATCGCATTATCAATGTATTTCAGTAACAACAAAATGCTTACATGTTATAGTTACTCTGAAAGAAATTTATACCAACTGTAGTGATTTATCCTCAGAGGCTGGTGGTCTTCTACTGACCCTTCAAACTCGTAAAGGAATTATAATTCTACACGTCCTGAAAAGATTTTTTCAGCCCCTCTCAATCTTGGCAAAGTAGCTTCAAACTTTGACAGCTACACTTACCAGTATGCATGAGATTGTTGCTACTGCACGTTTAACTCTGACTAAAATAAGAGATAGATTTTTTTATGAACATGATGTCACTCTCTTCCTTTAATCACATTCATTATCACTTGTTGAAGACAGCAATGCAGAGGAAGATAAATTACACGCCAAAATGATTTATTGAATTCTTACTTAAAAGCATGGATTCCACTCCAAAATTTTACAGATGTTCTAAATCCTCATGCTCAATTGCGAACAATTTGCAAGAGTAACATATTCCTTGAAAACATTGTTGTGGTTATGACTGAAGAGTTAAACATATTCCGAAATCACATAGCCATATGCCGAATGAAAGGAAACGTGCCATCCTCTAGTGAAGTTTTTCGCTCTCTTGTCAACACGAGCAGGGTTCTAAGCGGCACCATTATTATGAAATATATAAGTTGGGGGTGTGAAAATACTAACCCTACTGGAGGAGTGCTTTAGGAACATATGGAACGGATTAGAGGCATTCTCACATAGTTTGAGAGAGGTCAAAGTGGTGGTTCTTTTCAAATGGAAAGGCTCTCGAAAAGAACCAAATAACTACCGAGGCATTTTTTTTAGATGTAGGAGGAAAGATTCTAGTGTTGGGGATGTGCCTTTGTTTTATCTATTTCATACCTTTGTTTTATCTATTTCATACCTTTGTTTTATCTATTTTATTATAACCTGTTTATTTTGTTTTTGCAAATTTTATTTTATTATGTCTGTTTATTGTAAATAAAGACAATTTACAAATAATACGACGATATTATTTATTTAGAATTCATTTTATAAATATTATATTTAGTTGAAAATATTATATCTATTACAAATAATTTAATAGAATATTATATTTATTATTTGAACTTACTAAAATATTATATTTATTATATTTATTAAAGAAGGAATTTATTAAGGTTAGATCAGATCAGACGTAGATAAGCTACGCAGTTTAAAATTATTATTATTATTATTATATGAATGTATTCTTTCTCTTTGTTAAGAGTAGCCACACAAGCTACTATGCAAATTAAAATAATATAAATAGGAAGACAAAATGAAAAAAAATCAGTAGAATTAAATTTGATTCAGGTAAAAAAACTTTATAGTTTCAATCAGTAGAATTAAATTTGATTCAGCGCACAACCGTGTCTATTCGGAAACTGATTTGGAAGAAAAATCGAGAACTTAGAGGCCCATCAAATATTGATTAATTGAAGGAGAGAATCGATTGAAGAAGATCTACTAAATCCGGTTGAAGAAGAATTTGGTTGGAGAAGAAATTGACATTTGAAAAATAAATTGGTTGGAGAAGAAATTGATAATTTTGCTCGGAGAAGAGTTGATTGAGGAAAATTCACTTTCGTTATTCGGTGAGATTTTTGAACAAGAATTATTATTATTATATTGTCTAAAATTAATATATTCCAAAATCAATAATTAATTATTATTTGTTTAAATTTTAAAATAATAATCCTTATTATATTTTAAATCATCTTTTGTGGTCTGCAGTCGAAGTACTGTGACCACCTCTAAAATCAAGCATCACACATTAAGGAAACATATTTCAATTGTAACAAATTCTTTATTTGTAATTATTGTATATAATAAATAAAAATTTATTAAAAAGAGAAACTTGTGTTGTCATTTACTGTCATTTATTATCTTTTATTGTTATTTACTGTTTCATAAATATTTACATAAAATCAAGCATCTAAAATCACAATTTTTTATAATCGTCCAAAGACTTAATTTTATCGAATTACAACTTTCGTTTGTTAGATTTCAACGGAGGTCGAAGCGTAATAATTCGCAAACTCCCCAGAAATTTAACACTAGTCAGAATCATCGCGAACTGAATCATTCCGATCACCGAAGCGATATTGGACGTGTGGCAGTATGGATTCCGGCCGGGAAGATGAACTCAGGGGGCTATAAGTATCTTGAGGAAATTACAGGAGGAAGCGCGATACAAGGACATTAATATGTATCTCATCCTTATCCATTTAGAAAAAGCATTCGATAGTGTCCCCGGGAGTCTCTCTGGAGCTGTTTAAAGAGACTATTGATACGGAGCAGAATGTTAGAGATCATCAAAGCTTTCCATAAGGGATTCGAATGTTCTATAGGTGATGAAACCTTCAACATGGATAAAGAAGTGCGTCCCGATTGTTTTTAGGGCACTCCTGTTCAATGTTGTATTCGACACAGTTATGAAAAGAGCAATATATTGAACGGTCCCTCTGGAGGAGTGATGATGAAACATGAAGATGCAAGCCTCCTTGAGATCAACAGACTAGCCTATGCTGACGACCTTGGCCTCATAGACACGGACTGGAACAACCTGATAAATAATTTGTACATTTTAAATGCATCCTTTTTAGATTTAGGTCTCAAAGTTAAGATTTAGGTTCAAAACTAAAGTTTTGAACCTAAATGGAGATACTCGGATCCTTACTGCTGGGCACCAGCTTGAGGCCGGTATTGAGTGGGTCTCTAGCTTTTGTTACTTAGGATCCACGATCTCTTCAGCAGAAAATGTGGACGCGGAAGTGAAAGAAAGAATTAAGAAAGGAACCCAGAAGATCCGAGACCAGTGTTGAAGAGCTCCAAACTGAGTATGAGAAATAAGAATAAAGTAATCAACGCATGCATATTCTCCGTAGTCTACTACAGCTGTGAAAGCTGGAGAACTGCAGACAAGAATATTAAGAAATTACATGCCTTTCATAACCTATGCACGCACATAGTTAGAAGAAACACAAGATTGAAAAGATCCGTATGGACATCCTGGACATTGGACTCCCACACCCCATGGATTTTATCGCGAGTAAAAGGCTGACTTTCCACAGTAAGACGGAAACTTCAGAGGAGTACAAGACAATCAAACGAATCTGGAAAGGAGAAATACAAATGGGGAAAAGATCAGTGGGAGAAAGAAGCAATCAATTTCGGAATGCCTTCGAGTGAACATACAGTGACTATTTTGGGGTGATGCGGTGTATGGAGATTTCATTAACCGCATCATTTACAGAGATCCTATTGTATCGAGGGAAACTTTCATAAACTTCTTTATTCGAACAGGAAAACTCAATAGGACAAGAACAACTGTACCGAAGCTGATCAACGAGAAAGAAAAACGTCCCCAATGTCCATTCGAAAGATGCTACAAGGAGTTTGCTGAAAAGAAGGGGCTGAACAGACACATCAAAATAGACTACGCGGTTTTCGCTACTGCTAATCATGATCAGCCCAACGAAACACAACAACAGCAATTGTCATTCCTATGTACATTATGTAAAAAGTCGTACAAACGAAGGGGTGACTGACAAGGCACCTCTACCGGGATCATAAATTGGAGAAGACAGAAGACATTGGAGAACCGACAATGACACCAGCGCAAACCAGTATAACAAATACCACAGAAGAAAGAATCGAAGAAAACCTCAACATTCCAGGCCATCAGATTCAATCCTTGTCGGTTCCCCCGACTGTCTTGACGGCGGTGGAAGAAGTGATAGGTACTGAAGAAACACATCTGACTTTTAGAATTACAGATCTAACTGCAAGGCGAGAGTTTAGATGTCCCTTTCGCGGCTGTACGAAGTCCACGAATACAGCCAAATGTATGCAGAACCATGGCTATACAATTCATGGGTGGTCGTTTCTCACAGGAAAGCCAAAAAGATCTCGGAGACCGAAACTATCCGACCCCTTAGGAGGCCTATCGGGGGGTTGCTAGTGATTCTTTAGTTTGGGTGGACCATCTAAATATTCTAGAGGCTCAATACCATTCTCAAGAGATGGGAGACCCACAAGCCCAATGAACCGAATTGAAACGCGACTTAAACAGTGCATATCTCTCTGAAATCTAGAAGCCTGTATGCTCATTTCCATCTAAGGAAAGAATGCACTTTCTGATGAGGAAGCATGGAAAATTCTTCGTATTTTGCGTAAACAGAAGGAGAGACGAATTTACATGCCTTTTATGGGTAATTATTATATTGTGCATTAGTTATTAATACATATTTTACCTATGGTGTTTGTGTTGACTTGCTGATTGTATATCAAGATTAACTACATAGTTGTAATACCAACATATGCAATCAATAAAAAAACAACGAAATTCTAGCACCCTCTAGAAAACGAGGTTCCATTAAAACCGTTAGGCTGAAAGAAACACTTCACGGAGAGGACACATTCATCAAAGCAATAGTATAAATGTAGTAAAAGTACTTTATTAATATCACAGACTACAGTTAATTGTTATCATAACATTTTAGCACAATCATAAAATTTTGTCATTATCATATTTCTGGCATATCAAATCAAAAATCAGTTTTTATCCCAAGAGCATTTCTGGTGCTGTGTAAGTTAAATCAGAGGAAGATGTGTGTCTTCTTTTTTTAAAATTCTTAGCACATCCAATGTAGTTGCCTACAAATCTTCTTCATTTAATCATTCAACATCTCCACTTTTTTAAATACAATTATTTTTATAAGCTGTCTCTAACGCATGGTAGCAATTCTGTTTGGTTTCACTTTGTTTTGTAACACTGCTAGGGTTTTGCTAACAAGCTGATGCTTTTTCTACAATTACAACGAGACAGAATATAAGACACCAAATTTTCAGATGCGGCTTTCAAGAGAACTATGAACAGAAGTTCAAATACATCATATAAAAGATGAGAGAACATTCTCAGAGTGTATGATGCTATTGAATTCAGGAAGAAAATATTCCTACAAAATATCTTAAAAATTATATAATTCTTATTTTTAGAGTACCGAAGGAAAGAAAGACTAAAGCCATTTATATCGAGAGGATGTACAGGGAAATTCAGAATGTTGTGAGTTTATTATTTGTGTGCTGTTTGGATTGGTGACTCTCCTACCCAGATAGATTTGATATGTTATTAATTAATTGTCTAAATCTATTGAGATTAATTAATTAGGATTAATGTTTTAAGTACTTATTAATTTATAATTTTAATAATATTTTTAAATAAATAATTTTACTTATTAAATTTTATATAATTTAAAAAGCTATTGTTTATTTTGTTGAGTATATAAAATATAAATATTAAAAATTAATATTTGTTTTAATTAAATAGGTATAATAAAAAATTATTTACCTTTTTATTGTATTAAATATAAATTATATATAAATAATTAAATTAAAATAAACAAAAGAAATAAAGAATGTAATTTAAATAAAAGAATATTTTTATAGAAAGATATCTAAGTCATTTTAGAAGGTAAATAAGAAGAATTTAATTTGAAAAGAAAAATATATAAAGAGAAGGATTTTAAAGGAAGGAGAGCATATTTTGAGACAATAAGTTCACAAGAAAATCTTAGTTTAAAGAGCAAGAAAGAAAGTTAGTAAAAGGTAGACAAAAAGAAATTATTTCTATAAGTTTAGAAGCTTCGTGGAGCTGCAAGAATTATTTTTAAAAGTTTAAAAGTCATATTATTTTAAAGAAGATTAATTAAGAAAAGAAATTTGTAATTAAAATTGACATTTGAAAAGGAAAAAAAGGAATTCCAGGAATTTATGGCAATAGACCACCCAGAGCGGAAAAGCTGGAATATATAAATCAGTCCAGCAGAAACGAAAAATCAGAAAAAAAGATAAGAAGAAATTTTATAATCAAAAGTGCGATTCAGCTGGAGTTTGCGAGATCATTAAAAAAAATCAAAAATTGAATTCTGCAGTTGACCAAAAGTACAAATTAAAAATAATAATAACTATATAATTATATTGATGGTAACATATTTTTATTTATATTTCTAAAATATCTGGAGGTAAGCGAAGCTTCGTTTCCTCCATTATCCAAATTCTAAATTCCTAAATAAGCTAGGTTGTTTTTAAATTACTTCATAAAGTTTGTAAAAACTATAATTAGCAAATAAATATTTTATAAACTATCTTCTTGTTTTGACTTTCGTTTTATTTTGCAAATCACCCTAATATAACTGTAGTGATCCTACATTTAACATTGATATATATATGTATATACAGTCGCGAGCAAAAGTAATGGGCCACCTAGGTAAAATATCTATTTCATTAGAAATAGGCACTTGACTAAAACAATATGCTATATAATAAGTTATATATTATTTCTGAAGG
>MQRK01232388.1:8327-26740 GCA_001938485.1 Girardia tigrina | reverse complement strand
ATAAATCCACTTTTCGTCCCCAGTAACGATGCGATGGAAAAATGACTTCTTTTTGTATCGTGCAAGCAAGATTTCACAAGTGGTTTTGCGACTGTCCATCTGCCTATCGTTCAATTGATGTGGTACGCATCGGCCAATCTTATGAATCTTTCCCATCTGCCTGAGGCGATTGCTAACAGCTTGTTAAGTAATACTTAATTGCTCTGCCAGTTGGTTTTGTGTTTGCGAATCATCTTCGTCCAACAAAGCTTGCAATTCCACATCTTCGAAACCTTTTCGTGGTTTCTCATGGTCCTTATCTGCAACATCAAAGTCACCACCATGGAAGCGCCAAACCATCGTTCACATGTATCTTGCGATGGGGCATATTCACCATAAGCTTCTTGGAGTAATCGGTATGATTCAGCAGCAGTTTTCTTTAGATGGTAACAAAAAATTAGTACCGTCCGCGAATGCTCCCTGCTTGGCATAAATTTTGACATCTAAAACACAGAAATACAACAATTATTAAAACGCTTTATCAATTTATGAGTTACGTATGAGACACGGCATAATTACTCAATATTATGACATCATTGCCTAACCATTGACCTACTTTTTGCATTGTGCACAATCCGTTTTCTGAAATCCGCATTTCATACTTGTACACCTAATATAAAAACTCTAAGTGTTATGTACAAAACGCTTAAGGACTTCGCTTTTAGTCATTTAAATTTTTAGTGTACATCTTTTACTTTCCAAAAAGAAAGAACGGTACAAGAATTCTGAACATGAAATTATAATCCTGTTAATTATTATTTATAATACACTTAAATATTTGATTTTTTGTCGAAAGAAGATCATTTAGTACTTTAATCTGTTTGAGAACACAGTAGTTCTCAAAGCAATGATTAAGTCGTTTGTATTTTGCTCATTGAAACATCAAATTGTGTAATTAAATTATCTATATTTAAAATCAGTGATCTTGGTGGCTCCTTTAAGGAGAAGAGTGTAACGCAAGGTCAAAAAACCTCGTCTAAATCTAATTAAAGATTATTTTATCTTATCAAGATACTATGAAAACAAATTCGCTTTACATTGTATTTGCTTTTTCAAAATACTCATTAGAAGATGTTGAACTTTACGCTCTCTGTACAAATAATGTGCACATGTAATTTGCGGTGGTGGCACTTTTTGACACTGAGTCTGATTTAATAGAATCAATGACAGATATAAATTTTCTTTCCATTGTCAATCATCGAGACAATTTTGTCGCATGTTAATCAACCTATTTCACATCATTCACATTCTCTATGTTAGCAACAGAAATATCAAGTGACAATATTGTGATAACTTTTTCTTATGTTAATATTATTTTACTAGATTGCTTTAATTATATATGTAATGCAATTGAAATAAAATATAACTGAAAAATCAATATTATTAAAATTGAGAACCAATATCAAAATTGTTATGGTCACCATGTGAAGAGAACTCACACATTTGACAGAACATTTATTACATTCACATTTCTTATCATCTTTATGATGATCAATAGTATTGCTTTCACTATAATCCATCACTCAATTTTTAATATTTCTAATTATAATCTGAACTATACTTGAGAAAATTATTTTGTTAAAAAATATTTAATTTAAATTTTATTGGCTTAAATAAAGTATTTCTGTATTTATTTTTAAACATTAATTTGATTTTAATTATTTAAAAATTTACAAAAATAAAATCAATAAAATTATTTAAAAGTTGCAATAATAAAAATTAAACATTTGAATATTAAATCTAAATTTGAATAAATTAGTTTCAGATTATAAGAATTAAAATATTGATCATCCATCTGATTAGGAGAGGCACAATCCCAAATCAACACAGAACATTTAAACATGCAAACACTACAAAAACAATTTTACACCCCATATTCCTCACAAAAATGAAATTATGTATAAATTTATTGATGCTAGAGAGCAGGGGCGTGCATACGATTTCGTTCTGGGGGGCCATGCCCCGCCCTTATGCACGCTACTTTGCTAGGAATTATAAAACTTGACCTTGAAGTGCTAGCAATTGTTTCAATGAGTTCAATTGGTTCTTCATCAATTGATTGTTTTGACTTTTTCGAAAAAAGCATCGATTTTTCGATACTCAGATGTACGCTTCTTCATTTGAAAATTCTGCAAAACCAAAGAATTGTAATTAATACTAAATTAAAACACCGCTTTCAATTACTTATTTTATTATTAAACAATATCAAAATTAATAATTAAATCCAAAATGAAATGCTATTAGAATACGAATTTTATTATAAAAGATGTAGTAATGTACACATAAACTAAAAAATATTTTTGGAAGCATTTGGGGGGGGACAGGGGCCGTGGCCTTCCCTTTATGCACGCTACTGCTAGAGATACGAATCTTAATCTTTGAACAAAATTCTGGATCACTAAAGATTTGTATTTGAAATACCGATAGTACCGAAGCTATATTGTCGGTATTTGAACAAAATAATCATTTCAGCAATACTGATATTAAAATTTATGAATTAAAACTTTTATATAAATACAATATTTAACCTTTTTCTGAAATCATTATTTTTATTCTCTAAATTAATTTTGGTCAACTTTATTTTAATTAAATTTGGTGTAATAATTTAAATTCTTTTTTATTAACTAATATAAATAATTTTCAGAGGTTAGTAAAATCAACTTTCTTTTAATTTTATTTATTGTTCTTTATTAATACTAATAAATATTAGGTGTACAACTAATTAATTTCGTACTTTGTTATCACTTTTATACTTAAATAAATGGTTTTTTTAACAAAAAAATACGAAATTAATTAGTTGTACACCCAATATTAATTTTATGTTAAACTTTTTAAAATTTAAAAGTAACTTATTCTAAAATCCGAATTTCGTGGACTGGAATACTTGTCCATAACCGATCTTTATTTTTCTGAAGGTTCAAAACAGGATTTCATTAATGAAAATAATTTTCTAACATGCTCATGGAGCATAATGTGAAAATATAATTATATGATTGCATACTTAATTCTTGAGGTGTTCAGTTGTTTGTGCACTGGTTAAACCAAAATTTTCTAACCATTTTTTTTGTCTTGTAGATCAATTGCCAAGTTTTCTGGTTTTCTTTAGATCCCTGTTTAGCTTAAGTTATTCATTAAATTTGAATTAAATTAAAATTAATCATTTAATTGTCAGATTGTGAAATCGTAAGAATTTTTGTTTAAAGTCGATAAAGAAAAATACTTTTATTTGAAATACAGTCGAGTTTCGATATAACGAACATCGATAAAACAGAATCCTCGATATTACGAATTATTTTTAAGGGATGCTTGGCCGGCTATTAATCTGTATACAGGGTTATTTTTCGATATAACGACTTTTTTGTCGGTCCCTTGAAATTCGTTAAATCGAGACTCGACTGTAGTTGATTTATTCTTGGAGTTGACCAAAGTTATCATTATTTTATGAACACAGTTCTCGAAATGATGTATAAAAAGACTTAAATGAAAAGTTATTCAGAACAATATCCATTTATCATTTTAATTGTATTTCAAAAAGACACGACTCTATGTCTTAAACCACACTCCACTAAAACTTGGTTTTAGACAAATAAGATTGAAGAACTGGTACAACCAAGGAATTCTCCGGAACTCATCCCCATTGAAACTTTTTAGTTGGTTTTAAAAAATAAAGGTGCATTGGGTGATTGCTGTTGGTAATAACTTCCTGCTTTATGACTTCCTGTGTTTATAAACTAAGATGATTTCATTTGAATTTAAGGATTTGGTCTCAATTCTTTTGCTAGTAATGTATATTGTTGCGCTATTAGGAGTTAGTTAAAATTTCATCTCACCAAATAATTTATTTAGAAACTTCAAATTTAATGTTATAATTTCAAAAATTAAAATCAAAATATTTTGAAATTAATTAAAAATCAAATAATTATGTATAGAATTTTTAAGAAAAAGGGCTATTAGAAAAGGGCTACAAGAATTGAAGTATGTTAATTCCATATTTTAGAAGTATATATAAAAATAAGAAAAAGTAATTTAAAACCCCACAAAAATGGAAGCAGTTAATTAAAAATTTTTAAAAGCATAAAAAACTAAAATAGGTTATTTAAAATACCCCAAAACAACTTAAGTATATTTAATTAAAACATTGGCACACACATATAAAAATGCAAAAAGATATTTAAAAAAAAACACTAAAAGTATAGTCCGAAAATTCAAAATGTTAAATAGATGTTTAATTCAATACTACTTAAAACATCATTTGTATGATATTATGAATAATAATTTTTGTTAAAAACAAAAATCATCCATTTATAAATATATTTAGGGAAAATATATTTCGACACATCAACCATTATCTTCAGGTCACTGATTAACAGGGCCCTCTGTTTCCCGCGGCAAAAATTGATTTTTCTCTGCTCACACTCGTATTGACACATTTATGTTAATTTATGTATGCTTTATCGAATTACTAATAAAAAACTATAAAACTAAATCAAATATTTCAAATAATACAATATTGACACTTTATATATTATTTAACTGTTTCAACAAAGTGAACGAGAAAATATCACCCAAGCAACAATTTATTTAATTAAAATTCACTACATGTTTCGTTATTGACAGAACAGGATCGTCCGTTTAGAAAACAATTATATAGAGCTTGCGCATATCGAGCTTGGTGCCAAAGACAAAAATGAAATGGAACAACAAACTCTCTTTGGGTGACTATATATATAGTAACTATCCATGCATCATTATTTTCATTGAAGAAATTTTGTTGTTCCATTTCGATATTCTCTTTGGCACCAAGCTCGATATCTATGATCAGAAAGAACCACATGTGTCTCTATAGGCCCAGATGTAGCGAAGTCTTAATCACCGTTTCCAACTTGCTTGAGGTATTGTTAAGATACATTCATTAAAAAATCTTTTTAATATAGATTAATTCCACATACAAGTTTTATTTATATCAACTTTGAAACCTGAAGAAACATTGGGCTTATTATTTAATTTAGAAAATAATAAATGCTGGAAAACAATCTGTTCTTTAGCATTTATAGTTGGAGTATATGTAATATTTTTTTATGATTTGTCGAAGCTTTTTTAAGGATCATATCTTTTTTTCGTGGTACAGCAATTATTGTTGTTACCTCGTGTCAAAATATATGAGAAAATTAAAATTTTATGCCAAAATACCCAAATAATTTGCGCATACATAAACTATTCATTTCTCAGTACACTGGTAGAGACTGCCGATTGAACATTGATTTTAGGGCAACGTGACCTAATAATGTTTCACATGACAGTCTCCCCAATAACTATCAAAATTTAAATTTTATGAATTCAGTTAATCCAAATGTTTCTTTTATATTTGAAAATGAAATGAATGAAATCCTTTCTGAATCTTTTAATTGAAAGAAAATTTCTTAATTACGAGACTGATATTTATAGAATTATACTGATACAGGTTTATATACCTCATCGGACAGTTTTTTGAACGGAAATATAAAAGAAAAATAATTAAAGACTTGATTTATTACTCTTGGTCGTTGTCTTCAACTTTTCTTAAATCTGTAGAAAGTGTTAATAAACTAAATAGTTTGTTAAAGTAGAATGGTTATTCTAAATCTTTATTTGAAAAATTAATTAAGGAAATAATGAATAAGATACTTTTGAAAGATAGTTTGAAAAGTCTGTGACTTGTTTCTCCTGAGAGTTCTGATAAAAAAACTGAAGTAATATTATATATTAATAATATGCCTAAATATTGCTTAATTGCACCTTATCTGAAGGATATAAAAACTTTAAAAATGCATTGTTAAAAGTAACTAGCAGTGAGTTAAATTTATAAATTATATCACGATCTCATAAAAATTAAAATATGTTCACTAAGAAATCTATTACACCTTTAAAACTTTGTTCTGATATATTTTTGGATATAAATATCATGGGTGTGATGACACATACATTGGAGAGACTGTCCATCATCTCCGTAAACAAATTCAAGATATGGTCGAAAAGAGAGTAAGAGCAGTATTTCAAAACATAGGAAAACATGTAAATGTGATGATAATTTCAAAATCCTGTGTACGAATTTTAATAGATATTGAGAGAGTGTCATGTGAATCATTGTCAATTAAGTCACATTGTCCTAAAATTAATGTTAAATCGGCAGTCTCAACCGATTTGAGAATTGTTGATTAGCGGTTATACAATTATTGTTTTTGCATTTATATAACGGTGAATTAATTTATTACTTAGTGACCTGCAGATGGCGGTATATCCGTCGAAATATATTCGCTAAATATATTTTTTTAATGGATGAATTTTGTTTCTATTAAAGAAAATTCATCCAGATTGAAGCTTGTCAATACTATTTTTTGTATTATTGTTTTATTAGAATTTAATGTACTTTTCTGAAATTTAACATAATAAAGTTTGATTATTCAAAAAAAATTTTTGTTGAAATTTCAAATTAAAAACGTTAATAATAAACTTTCAAAGCTTTTAAATAATTGGTTTAAGCCATCGTGTGGTCACATATTTTCTATCAAAGAATGATGTTTGATACTGTAAGTAACAGAAAGTGTTATTAAAAATTGCTGTTATAATAATTCTAGTTTGAATATCAATAAATTCTATGGAAATAATAGAAATTTTCAAGAAATTTATATTATGTTTTAAATGTTTTTTTGCTTAAATACAATTTTTACTATTAATCTGTTTTATGAACATTCATTCTATCACCTTTTAAGTGTCTTAAAGGAACTTTATTAAAAGGTTATTCAATTGACATATTTAATTTCTATTTTAATAAACATTTATTTACAATAAAATGTAAAAGTAAAATTACTGAAAATCGAAGTAAAACTTTAATCTGTAATTTTATCTAAGAATAACCTTTATCTTGGAGAAACAATCAAATTTTCGTTTTTAAAGTTAAAATTTAATGTTCTATTGAACAAAAGATAAAAATTTTATTCATTTTAAAGTCAAGAAACCCTCTCTGTGCCAAATATATTGTTATTTTATTTGGTTATTATTATCTATTATGTAAGTATCAGTTTTACAAATATTTCCTTCAAAATAACAAAATAAGACAAAAGTTTCACAAATAAATTTATATTCGTTTTTAAATATAAAATATATAAATTCAGCTGTGGAATCTATCTTTAGATATTTGATGTTAAGATATTTAACAAACGTATCTATTTGATGATTATTAATCTAAAACATATGTCAAATTTTATTGCAGTATTAAATGTTGGATTATATATATATATATATATATATAATTTCTTTATTAAATTCAAATTACTCAAAGTTATTTACGATTTTATTTCGTGAAATGAATAACTGTTCCCTGCATATTTTATGAATCTAATGCAATATGCTTTCGCTTATGTTGAATTTGCAGAATATTTAAAGCCCTGAAAGATGAAATGATGTTACGTGATTAATCTGTAAAATATTTCAATGTTTTATCTAAATTAACTATAGGATTTCAAATTTTGTAAATTTTTTAATTTTGTAATTTATGATAATGAATGTTACAATTTTGGGGAGCTCACATAACTTTTTGAATTTTAATAATTAAAAAGTAATATCAATTGAATTTTCAAAATAGTTTAAAATATTTCATACATTAAAATTAGAGCAGAAGAAATTTTAGAGTTAAAAGTGTATTTTATAAATTAAAACATTGGCAAATTTTAAAGTTGAAAATATTTTAAATTTAAGTCTTAAATGAAAATTTTATTCTTTATTAAAAACTGAACGCCATTTTTCGGATTACCCGCCATCTTCAGACTAAATTAACACTGGCTTTTTGCAGCTTATGTATGAGAAAGGTGATTATGAAATCAATCATGTAATAAAGGCTCTATTTGAAAATGTTTAACAGAGAAGTTGAGTGTGAAGCTTGGATATTAATTTTTGGATCCATGGATCTTATTAATAAGGCCTCACACGTTACTCTCTCCCAGTAATTCTTAAATCGATTACACAGAATTTGAAAATCATTTTCTCCGATTTTCTTTTTACATTTTAAATTATGTTCGGCAATATTGCTCCCATTATCCAATCGAATATACTCTTTGATCCGTTTGCAGAGATGACGAGATGTCTCTCCAATGTATGTGTTGTTACACCCATTACATGTATATTTATAAAAAAGATCGAAGCACAAACCGAGATGAGTGGGGGATTTATTACTGAACATATCACGAATTTTATATGATTTTGGAAATAATTTTTAGATTCATGGTATTTAGAATCAAACCTTTCAAAATTGATGATTTTAAGTGTTTAAAGCCCTCTGAATAAGGAATCGATAAGATATACATTGATTCAAGTGGGTTATAATTTGTATTAGTGGAAATGGTTTGATGAATCGTATTATTAAGATTTTTATTATTACTATTTGACACATTTAATATTTTAACTAAAGTTTGATGAGTTAATTTTTCGATAAATGAATTCGACCATCCATTCTTATTTAATAAACTTGTTAATTTATTTAAACTTTAATGGACATTTAAATGTTGACGAAAGAGACCAAGAACGATATATTAAACATTTAATCATGTTGCTTTTGTACCTAGTTTCACAGAAACTACCCGGAGTTGTGTATAACCACCTGTCAGTTTTCTTTCTGTAAATCCAAGCTTCATAGCAATTAGATTTTCTGTTGATCAAAATGTCTAAAATTGGTAGAGTACTCTGCACTTCTTCCTCTACTGTTATTTGATATTAGAAATGGTTTTACATGATCTTTATTTTCGAAAATCAAAAATACATCATCTACATATCTTTTATAAACAAGTGGTTTATAACCGGAAAACAAATCAATATTTTCTTCAATTTTGGACAAAAAAATAGAGGTTAATGTTGGTGCTAATGTAGATCCCATTGCAACACCATCCACTTGTTTGTATCATTGATTATTAAATAAAAAAATTATATTTGATGTAGCAAATGTCAAAAGTTCTCGAAATGCAACGTCATTTAAATTTTTGTGTTCATGAGAATAATTAACTGTCACGACATGTATACTTTTCAAATATTATAGGTTTTAACTTAAAGTCTAAAAATTTAGCGATGTCATATTGTGCAGTTTGAACCATTGAAAGAATAATTGATTATATAATCGCCTTTCTCATATATAAGCTGCAAAAAGCCAGTGTTAATTTAGTCGGAAGATGGCGGGTAATCCACCGAAATTAATTACAAAAATAAATTTTGAAAAAAGGCGTTCAGTTTTTAATAAAGAATATAAATTGCCATTATTTTTTACATTCCTTAGAAAATTTTATAAATAAAACATCAGTATAAAAGCGAAAATTTATGAAAATGAAATTTTATAAAAATATAAAATCAAAATAAAAATCAAATGAAAAAATTTGGTATAAGATTTTTTTTATTAAAATTGAAAAGTTTAGTAAAAGTTTTTTTTAAATGAAGATTTTTTAAATGGAAATTTGGGAGACCGGAAAAAAAGACACCTGGATAAAAGAGACCAGAAAAAAGATACCAGAAAATGAGACCACATAAAATTAGACAACTCAAGTAAATTTTAGAAAAATTTTAAAAAATCAAGTAAAATTATTAAACATTAGGAAAATTTTAGAAAAAATGAAATACTGAGACTTTTCAGTAATTAGTAAATATTTTAAATAAAATCTAATAATAAAGGAACATTATCACAATTAATTTTTTTGCACGATAAAGAAACCACAAAAGAGATTTACATAATTATCTTTTTAATTATATGATTCTTCATTTGGACAGCAATGGTGATGTATTTTAAAATGTATATTAAAATTGATTCGAGATGATGTCAAACAGCCTCCACGTTTATGGCGGAACGCACCCCAAGAAATGTCATAAAAATGGCTTCAGCTCTGAAGATCATGAATAAAATACTAGACTTTATAAATAGAAAATAACATTGTATACATTTACTTGAATTTTCTATTTTTTCTAAAGTTTACATGATTTTTTAAAATTTTTCTAAATTTCACTTGAATTTAATTTTTTTCTAACATACTTAAATTTGCTAATTTTTCTAAAATTTGTTCTAATTTTCTTAATTTTTAATAATTTTTCAAAATTTTACTTGATTTTTTAATTTTTTTTCTAAAATTTACTTGAAATTTTCAATTTTTATGGTCTCTTTTATCTGTGGTCTCATTTTACGTGGTCTCTTTTATCCTGGTCTCTTTTTTCCGGGAATTGGAAATTTGATAATAATAAAATTGAATTTAGTTTACGATTAAAAAAATGTGTTTAACGATTAAAATGGAAACTTTATAATTGGCAGATTTCTGATATGAAGATTTTTAAAATAAATTAAATAAAAGAATTTTAATGAAATTTTTAAGGATAAAAATTTAATAAAAGAAATGTTGTAAACTAATTTCGGAAATAAAAAAAATAATAAATTAGATATTCATATTTATATTTTATTATCTTTATGCATAAAAGGTTTGTGCAAAAGAAAAATTGTTCCTTGACAATTTGTTTGAAAAATATGTTATTGTGTTGTATTGAAATAAAATTTTGAATGAGGTCTTGAATAATATTTTGATTATTTATTTGTACTCTTCAAACTTTTCTTCCTGTAATCCTTTCTTAACCCCTGTAAAGGACAGGTTCACTCTTAAAATTTTTGAAATAATTAATTTTTATAAAGAATTTCTAAAATAAGGAAATATTTAAAATCAAAAGTTTTCTAAGCAATTATAAGTAAAAAAATATATCTTAATTAATTTTAAAAAGTTATTTTCGGAAATAATCGAATTTTAATTGTAGAGTAAAAACTTAAAATGAAATTAATTGGGAAATAATCGATTTTTAAAATAATTGATCTAAAAGAAATATATAAAGACAAGGATAATTATGTTTGTATTAATTTTAAAAGTTATTCTAAAAAATAAAATAATGAACTTTGTTGCCAGAGATGTAATTAAAAAAACAGATAATTTTAAAGTCAGTTTGAAATTCTGCAAATTAAAGATTTGACAAATACTTAATTCTAAACAGTTTTCGTAAAAAAAATAAAAATTAAAACTTTTATCATTAATGTATCGTAATAATAATAAATTTTAGTATTGTAAATTATTTTTTTGTATTTAAAATGGTATTGTATTTAAAATAATTGTAGGTAATAAAATGCTTTTAATTGAAATATTGATAATAAATAAAACGTTAAAATCTTTTATTAAATAAAAACATTTTCACAAATAAAAGAAAATAACTTTAAACTAATTCTAGAGTAATAAAAAATCATTTTTGTTAATTTAGTATAAATATGACGACAATAAATAATGTTGATTTTAATTTAAATTAAATAGCATAAAATAGTGGAATGTAAATTTTCAAAATGAAGAGAATAAAAAAAATTTCAATTTTAAAATAACTTATCAGTATTTATAATTCCATATTTTTATATAAAAATCTGGTCAAAAAGAAAACGAAGAAAAGTTCCTCGACGAAAAATTGTTTAAACAATTGTTATTTGTGATAGAAATAAAATTTTGGTGTTAATGAATCTTAATCTCGATCAAGAACCCAACAACCCCTGTTTGTGTACATAATTTATTCAATGTAACCTCAATGTTCTGATCTATCTGTTTGTTTGTGTATATGTTGCCCCTCAATCGTTCTCTAAAAAATGAAAACCATAATATGTATTTTTCCTTACAAAAGCTCTGTGGCGTTGTATCGGTTTTCTTTCTGTATAATTCAATTTTATATCTCCCATTCGTCCTAGTGACAAAAAAAAGAAAAAGAAGTTTGTTATTTACTTTCAATTGTATAGTGAATTTATTATTAGGATTGTTTCTTGCATCGACATTATCTGCAGATGAATTTTTTTTTCATCTTGAATTTTGAGTTCAATAACACAGTGCCGATCATTTTAAGTTTAAGGATTAGAAACCATAATTTCACACAAAACTTTATTATTGAAAATTACACATAAATTTAAACAAATTTCTACTCGTTAATCCAACTTAATCATTTCACCAAAATCCTTTTATTAGATTTTCCTTAAAATCAAATTTCTAATTTTGTTAAACTTTCGCTATTAACATTTATCTCTGAAATCGCAGTATATTCTGTAAACTGTTTGTCAATCCCCTTCGGTTATGGTCTGGAGTTCATTCTCTATGGGCATGGAGCTAAAATTTTTTACTTTGTGCCTTCAAACGCAATTGTCAATGCTAACTAATATCATTCTATACCATTCTCTAGTACTATGGAGCCATATTCCACTAAGCAAGAAAGGTCATCGACTGGCTCCAGATGAGTAATATCGTCGTCCTTGACTGACTAAGACAGAGTACAGACCTAAATATCATAGATAACTTGTAGTTCACGATGTAAAGAAAGATTCTCACATTTGATAGAGATAATCACGGAAGTGAGGAGCTCCAGCATCACCTAAGGAATGTACAAAATAGTAGAAAACATGTCGTGAAGTATCACTACCTATCTCGAGACTAAAGGTTGACATACCTATTATGAAACTATTTTATCCAGTTGTTATTGTTTGTTTGGATTTAGTGTAAATTATTATTACGTTCTTTCGGTCGCCTTTTGTGTCTGTTTGAGATATGCCTTCCACAAAATTTGATATTAAGATATAATTTTGACAGTAACTGTATGCGTTAGAATAAATATATTATTTTAAATATTCTTTTGTTTATTAACGATTGATAATAGATAATCTAGATTATATTTTTAGATTCGTCCAATGATTCTGCATCAAGACTGCCTTTTGATGATAACTTCTATAGTGAGTCTTAATGATTATAGAAATAGTCTAAAGAGTTGTGTCACATAGGTGATAATATACCGACGTCTTTCGATAAATCATACTATTCAACTTCAATTGACGACAATTTGCTGAGACCAATGCGATTCTATCCAAGTGTCACAAATCAGAATCACTTGAGCAAAACAGCAGCATTCAGAAGCAACTCTTTGAATATTAATAATCTTAATAAAATTGAAAGTAATAAACGCTCAAGATCAATTGGATTGGGTTATTATTTATTTATTTATAAGATCAAATTTCATGTTATATTCATCTTGAATTTTGAGTTCAATAACACAGTGCCGATCATTTAAGATGCTTGATATGCTTGAAGGGTATGTGATATAATTAAATACATAATGTCCGAACATTCACCACATCGTATCATAACGTGTTGAATGTTGTTCCGTCGTGTTATTTATATATCACATTGTGAAATTTCTATACTTCGCTTGTTTTTCAAATGATCCTAATTGATATAAAATAAAGTGAAACATGGAAAAATTGAATCAAATTAATAAGAGGACATTACAACTTTATTACAACAACAGACAAAGGGTTAATACTTAATTTTGTATACATTTTTAATACTTTTTGTACTTTCTTAAAATTGAATATACTTAGGCTGTCCCAAAGGTCCTCAGGTGGCCTTTAAAAACACACTAATATTTTAACAAATTTAACCAAATTTGGACTGAATATTATTCACACTGTCATAAATACTGTGTTAAAATTTCAAAGCATAAAATTTAAAACTTATCAAAAAATAATATTATTAACCAACAAAAAAATTAGATGCAGCGAATTTAAAAATATATTTAAAAAAAGTATTTTAAAAATTTCTTAAGCAACAACATATTCACCATTGTTGTCAATAACCAACTGACAATATTTCAAAAGTTTATCTAGTTGATTTTTAATGTTTCTGTTGATAAAGAATTAAAGAAAGTAGGGGAAAAATGTATGTTCTTCACCACCCCCCCGGGGGGTAGTCCTTAGTTACCGTGGTTGCCATGGCAACGGTCGCGGTTACCATGGCAACGGTCCCGGTTACCATGGCAACGGTCGCGATCACCATAGCAACGGTCACGATCACCTTAGCAACCGTTCCGGTTCACTTGGTGACGGTAACCAAGGTCATGGTTCCCAGGGTAACGGTAACCAAGGGACGTTTTTTACAAGGGACGATCGAATTAACAAGCTTCTTCAATTTCCTCCTGTGATTTGAAAACATGATTTTTAAAACTTTTCTTCATTTTGGGAAACAAGAATCTGTCACACAGATTAAAATCTGGACTATACAGCGATTGATAAATTTTCTCAATTTTTCTTCTTTCAAAAAAAAGAGTTGTTTCTTTGCTAGAATGAGGTCTTGCATTATCATGCCACCACTTAAGTTCATTTAGCTTGATGCTGTTAGATCTAAGTTTCCACCATTTTTCACCGGTGTCATGAACAAAGTTAACATACGCCCCGGAATCAATCATGGTACCATATGGCAGTGCTTTTACATTAAAACGTTTGTGAAGGTTACGAAAACAAGAGATTTTTTATCAGTCATTGGCGATGGCTTAATCACTTTTGTTTGAACAGCATTAGAAGGAATCCGAACTTTGTGATCTTCTTTCTTTCCTCTACCTTGGAAAAAGACCCATGTCTCATCCTCGATCGCTATGTTGGAATATGCTTCATCACCCATCTGTGAAATTACATGGCGTATATACTTTGCAGTGTTAATGCGTTGTTGTTTATTAGCAGCAGAAAGTTCGTAAGGGACCCAAACAGAGCAAACTTTTTTGTAATGAAGTTGTTCACGCAAAATTTTGTGGACTGTATTTTTGCCTAAAGAAAGTTCATTTTCAATATAACGCAAAGACGGTATTTATGACAGTCTGAATAATATTCAGTCCAAATTTGGTTAAATTTGGTAAAATATTAGTGTGTTTTTAAAGGCCACCTGAGGACTTTTAGGACAGCGTAAGTATTTTATTATGTGTAATAAACGTGATATATGATCGAAAAACAAGTCTATTGTTCTTTCGATTTAGAGGAATAGAGAGACGATATAAAACACAAATTGCTAAAGCAGTTTATACCTTTTGCTGTATGTTATGATATGCTTTGAATGCAATTTAGTAATAGGACATGGTTCTACGATTGTCTTCCGGAGCGCACCTTAGAGACAAAACCAAAAAATGAGCTTAAAAAGTTAATTGAATCCATATTTAGTTTATGTAAAAGGATTTATATACCAGGATAATAATTTGAAGAAGACAAAGAGATAGGAAAAAATGTTTAGTATAATTTTCAGTCAAAGTTTTGGAATGTAATTACCGCACTGTTTATCCTTATAAAATATATAAGGATAACAAATCAGTTCTTTTCAATAATCATTACTAAAATATACAATGTTTATTATTCTGTTGTTACTTTTTGTATATGCAATATATATTGTAAGTGTATATTGTATACATTTGAGAATGTCTTAAGTTAATTTTATTTTACTGTATATGTTCTTCTTGAAATATACAATATGAAAGAAAGTTGTATGGTATATTCATACCACTTGCAAGACGTAAAACTCATTTTACAAGTCATTAAAATCCTTTTATAATGGAATCATTTGCAAACCAATAAAATCATTTTTAAACCATTAAAATCATTTTGTAAATCAATGAAAACAATCATGAAAGAATTAATGATGACCCCAATCCACATCCATTATCGCAATCATGAAATAAAATTACACAAAAAAATCAAAAATCTAAGGCTCAAGGTCTGTACGGTCTATTACAAAAAATATAAGGATGAAGATAAAACTGCAGATCGGAAGCATGATGGTGCTCGGGACACTCTTCTGTCGCCGATACGTCTTGATAAAATCCAATCTATTATAAAACAAAGCAATCAGTTCACTGATACAGAAGCATCTTGCTGCTGAAGACTTGAATATTTTGTTGTCTAGTATACCCTATGCTCACAAGTAAAAATGCACGCATTGAGCTTGATCGTGTTAATTCTTGAAGCAGTTATTGATTGAAACTGTGGGCGAAAGCTTAGATAGAAAAAAAGATAATTAAATAAATATTAAATGCCTATCTCTTTAATGATTATCATTTGAAAAAAGCTTTAAATATTTTCTTTAAAAAATATTATGATTTTTTATTTGTTTTATTAGTTTTTATTGGGTCGCTCAATCATTTTTCTTGTCTGAAAAATAAGTTTATTCCATTGGTAAATAATTTTTTTTGGTTTGAAATATGATTTTAATGACTTGTAAAAGAATTAATTGTGGCTTGCAAATGAAATATTTTAATATTGTTCTTCTTTATTTATATACATTAGGTTACGATCTTTAAGAAATGTGTTTCCTTATAGATTCTCAGATGTTGTCCCAGGATAGGCGGGTCCGTTCAAGTGAAGATTTGCAGTTACACAAGTGTGTTCCTTTGTCAGTTGTATCAGAAGCTGTACCAGATTGCTTGCATTCCTTATCAACATCAGCCTTTATGAACTCCAGTAGTTTTCCAAAAAAGCTGTTACAAACTAATAATGGTCATAATAAAAGAAAACATTTACTCCAATTTATCATTGATTTATTAAAAGAAGGTCATTCTTGTGTAAAGTGGAGCAATAAAAATGAAAAGGAATTTTGTATTGTACAACCAGAAAAGCTGGCTTTACTTTGGGCGACTTATAAAAATAATAATAAAATGACATTCGATTCTTTAGCTCGGAGTCTCAGGTAATTTTCCGTAACTATTATTATTATCTGTTACTGATGTTATTATTCAATTCTTATGATTGATTCAATTATAAACTATCAAGTAGTCGTCATACATATTTAATAGATTTAATTTAATTTTTTCTAAATTTTTAAAAAATACGATAGTTTTTTAAGTGCTTTACACAATAATTTCATAAATATTTTTACTAATAATATAATGATTTTGCAACATTTTTATTATTTAAAAACACAATACTTTGAAACTAGTAAATCAAAAAATTTTTTTATATCCATTCTTTATGCTCGCAGAACTCTAATTGGCCAACAGATATTTTTTTTATCTTTTGTAGAAGGGAAAATTTTATACAACAAATTTTGACAACTCCATTTTGCAATTAAATACAGGGGTGGCATAAGTCGCTTTACCCAGTTTTAATAATATTAGGTTGAGGAATAAGTTCCCGCCATTTTTTGAATTTTTAATCAATTTTTAATCAATTGGTTGGCTGAATTCTTCGAGTCAAAACCGGGCGATTTCTACCAAAGAGGCATTGAAAAACTCGTTGAACGTTGGGAAGAAGTCGTGAACAATGGCGGAGATTATATTTGTGATTAATTTGTAATAACTTTTTTGTTAAAAAATAAAATTTTAATTTTTCAAAAAATGGCGGGAACTTATTCCTCAACCCAATAATAACCACAAAATTCTAAATGATTTATAAACAAAAACCAGATAAAATTTTTTGTTTTAATAATTATTTATTTAAAAATTTTTAAAATTATATCATTTTGTTCATTGCTGTTGGCAATATTGGCATGGCACGACAATTAACACTTCAGCAACGAATTTTTATAGTAAAGCAGTCGATAAAGCATGATAGAAATTCAAGAGCTGTAGCTGCAGCATTTGAAAAAGAGTATCCAATGACGCTCCTCCATCACGAATATCAATGCATGTTTTGGCTAAAAAGTTTCACGAGACCGGCTCTGTAACCGATAAGAAAAGAAGTGGGGGCGCCCTAACAATATGAATATGAAGAAAATGTTCGAAATTTCTATCAGAATGCGCCATTAACATCTGCAATTCGTGCAAGTTTGCAGTTGCATATACCACGTATAAGTTTACGTAGAATAATGAAGGACATTGAGTTGAAAGTTTGGCGACCTCGTTTGCTCCATCAAATTAATGATGATGATTATGACAGGCGCATAGAATTTTGCAAATGGTTACAGCAACAACTCAATGAGAACATTGACATCAGGGACAGAATAATTTGGACCGACGAAGCTTCATTTAAGTTGAATGGTCACGTTAATTTGCATAATGCCGTGTACTACTCCACTGAGAATCCTCATCTGGTATGGGAGACCAACAATCTTTCTCCAGGAATCTGTGTGTGGGGAGGAATACGTTCAACTGGTGTGCTGGGTCCATACTTCTTTGATGGAACGGTCAATTCTCAGCTATATCTCGACATGCTGAGTGATTTTGCCGTACCTCATCTTGACATAGATAACGACGTTTGGATGCAAGACGGTGCTGCCCCTCATTATGGTAGAAATTTACGCGACTTTTTGGATAACACTTTTGAGATGTGGATCGGCAGGAGAGGAACCACTGAATGGCCTCCACGATCAGCGGACCTGATACCTTGTGATTATTCAATGTGGGGTATCCTGAAGGAACGCGTTTACTCACAAAATGTTCTAACCATATCCGAGTTGAAGGAAAGAATTACTACAGAATTTGCAGCCTTGAACAACGATAAAGACTTGTGCCGACGAATCTGTCACTCTGTTCAGAGAAGAATCCAGTTGTGTATTAAATCTGAA
>MQRK01232380.1:0-15526 GCA_001938485.1 Girardia tigrina | reverse complement strand
TATAATCTGAACTATACTTGAGAAAATTATTTTATTTCAAAATATTTAATTTAAATTTTATTGGCTGAAATAAAATATTTCTATAGACATTTTAAACATTAATTTGATTTTAATTATTTTAAAATTTACAAAAATAAAATCAATAAAATTAGTTAAAAGTTGCAATAATAAAAATTAAAAATTTGAATATTAAATCTAAATTTAAATAAATTAGTTTCAGATTATAAGAATTAAAATATTGATCATCCAATTGATTAGGAGAGGCACAATCGCAACATTTAAGGTCGATAGATGGATTCAAGAAGAATGGTTACAAGAGTACAGCACGCATGATAAAGGGATCGTTCCATTAATGGCCGTTCTCCAGCATAATAAAGGTAAGGTCAGACCGGTATTGGATTTCCGGGAATTGAATAGATATAGTCATTCCGCGGAGAGTGACGTCTGCACTAAAAAACCTCGTTTTTTTCAAATGATTATTTTTCGGAATTTCAAACACTGTTTTTTTTAAACCAGTCTTAGTAAATAAAATGTTTAGTAAAAAATGTATGTCGAATGACTATTGAATGACATGGCCCTTTCTGATCGGCCGAGGAGTCTTAAAAAACAATTACACACCCCATATTCCTCACATCCCCCTCGATTTAAATGACTTTAGCCATTCCACATTTCTGATCAAAATTCTACCATCTTCTAGCTCTAATTCATAACTTCTTTCATGTCTTTTAATTTTTATTGTGGCTGGATACATATATCGATCTTCTTCCTTTGTAGCATTTTCTTTTTTTTATCAACACTTTATACCCCGTATGAAATATTCATTTTGTCTAAATCGTATTTTCGCTCTTTTCTTTCTAATTACTACTCTGTTTCTTAGTATCATTCCACCAATGTCTTAGCTTCCTACCAAATATCATTTCTGCTGGTGAGATACCTGTAATAGCTTGAATTGTGCTGTTTATCATAAATTCTACTTCTGGCAAAATTTCCGTTCAATCTTTGTGGGCTTGATCTTTTATCCTAATGTTCATAGTATCTCTAATAGTTCTAAATTGTCTTTCAATGATGCCGTTGGTATTGTGATGATAAAGACTGGGGTAAATTATTTCTGCTTTAAATCTCCTCAGTGTGTCTTTGAAGAGTGTCGATTCGAATGCTTTACCTCTATCCACATGGATCTCTTTTGGTGGTCCGAATTTCCATATTCATCTGTCCAGTAGTACCTTCCGTGCAGTTTTCTCATCTTGATGAATTACAGCATTCAGACTTATATACCTGCTAAATTGATCGATTATAGCTAATATATATTGATTTCCATTTAAAGTCCGTTAAAATAGTCCGCAAAAAATCCAAATACAGCTTTTAAAATTGTTCATCAGCAAATTGTTTAATATAACTTTCTTTCGTTTTTGTGGTTAAAGTCTTTCTCTTTTGACAGTTTATGTAACATTTTACAATTTCTTTAATTATCTCTCTCATATTAACCATATCAAAATCATCTTTCAAATAGTTATAAACCTTTTTACTACCAGCATGGCACAACATCTTGTGAGCGTCTTCCACGAATTCTGTCCTTGTGGTTCTCATAATCCAATATTTTTTATCTATTGTTGTCACAATATTGTCTTTCAGTAACCATTTTTTTCATGGCTTCAATCTTTGTTTGATCAGTTTCTATACCATTCTTACTGACAATATATCCTAAAAATTTTGTTCTTTCTGTTAAAAATTGGCACTTTTCTGGGTTAATTCTTAAACCTGCTTCCTTTACTTTTTCCAGTACATGTTTTATTCGTTGCATATGCTCTTCTTTATTTTTTGCAAAAACCAAAATATCGTCCAAATATACTACTGCATCTTTCCAGTTTAAATCTCCTAGGACGTTGACCATTAGCTCTTGGAAAGTTGCTGAGGCTGCTGCTATCCCGAACGGCATTCTTTTGAAACAATACTGTCCGTTCTTTGTTGAGTATGCTGTTTTAATCTTTGATTCTTCTTCCAACTCGACTTGATAGTACGCATGTCCAAGATCAATTGTACCAAAATATTGCGCACCATTCAGTGTGTTCAGCATGCCATCTACATTTGGCATAGGAAACGCTGGCCTGACGGTAATTTTATTTAACTGGATGAAGTCTACACGCACTCGAATATCTTGTTTTTCCTTCTTCCACACACATACTAATGGGAAATTCCATGGTGAGCTACACTTTTCGATTATGTCATTTTCTTCGAAATTTTTAATAACCATCCAATTCGTTCTCAAAATGTTTTGGATGCCGATAAGGTTTTACTAGTATTGGATCTCTGTGTGTTTCTATTCTGTGTTTTGTCAATGATGTTTTCCCAATATCCCACTTATCAGCCATGAATACTGATTTATAATTTGCTAGAATCTTCATTAATTGCCCGTCAATTTGCTTGTTAAATATATACATTATTCTTCTTAGTTTGTCCTCGTCTGATGGGTTTGCTCTAATCACCAATAATTCCCCGCCTCGAGGTATCTGTCTTTTCAGTTTTAGTCCGATATTATCCATGAAATCTATACCTACGATCATTTCGGGATCTAGTTCTTTGACCACATTAAACTCTATTAACTTTTGTGTTCCCTCAATAGCCACATTTAATTGAACGATTACATAATTGATCAGTTCCGAATCATTTGCGCAATGGATACGTTTTTTCGTTTCTCTTATTTTAATATATTTCATGTTTTTAAATATCTTCGCTTTAATTACATTTACTCTTGTTCCAGTGTCCAAAAGGCAATAAACTTTCTCTTGATTTCTATTATTGTCCCATTTCCGTTGGTCACGTTCTTTAAACCTATTTGGGTTTTCATAACATTGTGTTCGTAGGTGTCCTCTTCTTTGACAGTGGCTACACTTAACGTTCGGACATTCTCTCCTAACATGACCTTCCTCATTGCATGCCGAACAAATTATTTTTCTGACTTTATCATTTCGACTTGTACCGTCTCGCTTTACATCGTCGATCCGTGGTTTTGGTGTTCTTCTTTTATTCTCCACAGTTTTCCAATCGTTTTCTTTCCTTGTGTTATATACTGCAATCGGTGAATTTCTTTTCTTTTTCCCGTATTCATATAACCTCATTTGTATGTTTTCGATCTCCTCTGCCTTTGTTACATCTCGAATCGCTATCTCTTGATCGACGTTATCATCGTGAATCATATTAGCATAGACCAAGTTTGATAGTTCTTTCTTACCAAACTTTTTCTCTACTAGTTTTTCGATTATCTATTGCTTTGCGGAACGCAAGTGACGGGTCACCGCAACCTACTCTATGAGATCTTTCGTCAAATCCAAAATAGATTTCTCTTTTGAAAATGCTGCTCACATTTTCTCTTCGCAAGTATTCCCTGGGGCCTTCTCGTATCTCAGAATCGCATCTGGAGTCAATTAGGGTGTTACCAGTAGGATTTTTCTCTCCTCTGATAATCCAATAATCTTTGAATACCTGTTAAAACTTATCAGGAATTCTTCTAATTTGTGCTCGGATCCATCGAATGTTTCTGGACCTTTGATATTCTGAGTCACGTGGTGTGAATTCGCCATGTTTAGAGAACTCACACATGTAACAGAACATTTATTACATTCACATTTCTTATTATTTTTATGATGATCAATAGCATTGCTTTCACTTAAATCCATGACTCAATTTTCAATATCTCTCATTATAATCTGAACTATACTTGAGAAAATTATTTTATTTCAAAATATTTAATTTAAATTTTATTGGCTGAAATAAAATATTTCTATAGACATTTTAAACATTAATTTGATTTTAATTATTTTAAAATTTACAAAAATAAAATCAATAAAATTAGTTAAAAGTTGCAATAATAAAAATTAAAAATTTGAATATTAAATCTAAATTTAAATAAATTAGTTTCAGATTATAAGAATTAAAATATTGATCATTTATCTGATTAGGAGAGGCACAATCGCAAATCAACACACAACATTTAAACATGCAAACACTACAAAAACAATTACACACCCCATATTCCTCACAGGAATGTTTGTGGATCTTTCTGTTTGCAGTTTGTTTGACGAAAATACTAAAACATAGTCAGAATTGAGGCACAGTCGAGATAGATTGGTGAGCAAAAAGAAGGACACAAATAACATCCAGATTTTCTGAAAACATTTATCGGCAAAACCATAGTTCTAGATTGTGAGACAAGTGAGACAACAGAGAGTTTGAAGGAGAAATTTTAGAAGAAGGAGGGAATACATTTTGAACATCAAACGTTAATATTCGCAGGGAAACAGTTACGATACGAGTGAGCGTGAAGTCATTATAATATCCCGAGGAAGGCGATTTTATATCAAATTTTGTGTTTAAGAATAGGAAGGTACCCGATCAAATTGAGACAGAAGGCCTGGAAAATCGATTAGATTAGGACAAGTGGAAAAATATTAACATGAGTGTTGTGTTAGTTAATTAAATCTTTATGTAAATTTCAATTGTTATGTTTTGAATTTGGTTATTTGTTATTTTAATCATTCTCTTTGTAAAATTCCGCAATTTGTAAGTAAATGCAAAAGTTCAATGATGTATTTTTATTGCTAAAGTAAATTTTAATTTAGGTTATTTTTCTTTTTGATTTTAAAAGCTATGTTTGTTTTATTGAGCTAATATAAAAATCGTGATTACATAATTTCTGAATTTGATTTGATAAAAATAAGAAAACGCTTTTGAATTCCAGTCTTTTTGCTATTTTCTATTTTACATGATCCCCAACAACGAGTAAAAAATTAAGCTTTAGAAGAACTCCAAATCAAGTCAGAGACTAAAATGAGTTGCGAACAATACGAGAGAGAGTTTGGTATTACGATAGAAGTGTTCGAACAGCTAATACTAACAGGAAAAGACTTAGATCACAATGAGGAAGTGAGGAGGTTGACGAAAGAGAAAGAGGAGATTGAGGTAAAAGACAACGAATTTGAGATGTTGGAGAATGGAATCAAACAAAAAGTAAGAGGTATGTGTACTTTAAACGTGGTACAGTTCTTAGCGAAAACAGCTATGTCGTGAAGAGCTTTAGAATTACTCAGATTCGGCGGCAATCGGAAGTACTACGAGAATTGGTGGGTGACGGTCGAGATTTGTTTTGAAGAAAGCAGTATGTTACAAAAGGAGAAGACCTTGTATTTAAGACAGAGTTTAGTTGGGGAACCGCTCTTATTAATCGAGAATTTGAAGTTTCACGAAGAAGCCTTTGAAAAAGCTCTGGAACGGCTGGAAGAGAAATATAATAATGAAGAGAGAAATGTGCCCAACATTATGAGAGAAATTCAGGATCTAAGATCCATGAGAGAGGACTGTGTAGAGATATAGGCAGTGATCAAACTACTAAATCCTTTTTGTTCTTATGTAGGTCAAGAAATTAAGGGAAACTTGGAAAAGGGGCATTTTATCATATGATTATACAAAAGTTCTCATGACGGTTGCTGAGCTGTTGGGAACGTCAGACGGCGATAGAAAAAACAAAATCCACAAGAACAGTACTGGAAAATAGTAGCTAAGGAAGAATTAACGATTCTGAAAAGAACTGAAGAGGTGCTGAAAGACTCTAATACGGAATTTAAGAGGAAGAATACATTCTTAAGCGAGAGCAAGGAAATCACATCGGAATATTCGAATGAAGTAGGCGCACGAAATTACAGGGTAAAGTGTCGATATTGTCAGAAGGAAAATTACATAAGTCAGTGTAAGACATTTGCGGACTTAACAGTAAGTCAGAGGTGGGAAATTGTAAAACAGCAAGGACTATTTAATAATTGTTTACAAGCTGGGTATAGTTGTGGAATGTGTCAGAAAGCAAAATTTTGTGCAGTCAAATGTAGAAACATCACTGCTTGCTACACAAAGAAAGGTCAGAGGTAAGTATGTATGGTGAGAAAAGTGTAGGAATGTCAAAAAGCACAGCAATAACGCACGTAACAACTGAAAAGCATGTCATGTATGATCAAGTAAAGAAAAGTTATGTGACATTGAGAACAGTAACAGTCGTGGTAGCAGCGAATGAGAGAAAAGTGACGATCAAAGCCCTGTTGGATGACACGATTAGCTTGAGTTACATCAACAAACGGGTTTCAAATGAGTTAAAGTTAGAAGATCTTAGAAAGACAGTTATGGTGAATGTAATCGGGGGGAAGGCAGATCCCCTCAAATTTAGAAAGACTCAAATGGAGTGGCAGAATGTAGATAGAAGATTCTGAGTCATGTTCCGAGCATTGATCAGCAAAGCTATTTCGGATGTGGTTCAAGTGTGCAATTGGAAGGGACTGTGGGATTAATGGGCGCACTTACGGAATATACCATTCTACACAGCCCGACAAAGAGTAGGAGTAGAAATTTTGATTGGTAAGGATTTTATTTGGCTGCACCAAGCTATTCACAAAATATGGGGACAAGAAAACGACCCGGTTGCTCGGTTGACATCACTAGGATGGACTTGTATTCAAAAGCAAGCGACCGAGGCATCGACGTGTATTAACACTTTTGTAATGGAAAGATAGCAGCGATATCGTATTGAGATGGTTTTAGGAAGTTGAGGAAATAGAGCAGAAGAAAAGCAGTGAATCGAAAGAACAACAGAACTTTCATTCGAAATGTAAAACAAAGCCCGTCAGTAAAACAGAAAACTCATCCTTTGAAATAGTTAGTCAATATTATTTATCCAGACATGTCAATAGTTACTCAAATTTTTGATTAATACTTTTTCTTTTGAGTCGGATTCACATCCAGCTAAATTACATGTTCTAACTGAAGTGTTAAAAATTGGTCATTCACTCCATTCTGTACTATAATTGATCGAAACCGTGCAGTAAATGGTGACAAAATTTTCTTGATTCATTATTGACTCTATTGATCTGAAATTAATTTAAGATTATGGATAGCTTTCAGTTCAAAGATTTCATTTTGAATTAGATATCTAAATGTGACTCTAAATATGTGGTCTCATTTGATGTATACAGTTAATTTTTGAATCTGTCCATCGAGAAAACCATTGATTTAGGTGAAATGTGAAATGTTTATAATTTCGAATCGGGGAATAAAGTAATGAAAAAACTGAAAGAAATTCCTCAACGTTTGGCTAACAATGGGCCATTTTTGTTTAACAATGAATTGATCAATTGATCTTTTCTGTAAATCTTGTCCGTCAAGCGTAATCTAAGAATATTTAAACCAAAATCAACCATTTCAAAGTTGGGAAACAAAAAGTGGCAATATTTTCCCTATTAGATCTAAAACTGAAATTTATTTTTATGAAGTCTCTTAATGATAAAATCGATATTTACTCACAGGAAAACCATGAATTGTACAAAAGATATGTAGATAATATGTTTCTGGTTTTCCGATATCAATCCTTCTTTAAAAAAGAATCATTTTTAAATAAAAGTGATTCTTTTAAAAAAAAACTAATTCTTTTATCATAATAAAATATTCTGTATAGTCGAAGGATTGAAGGATCAATTTTTTTAAGGAAGGATTGATATCGGAAAACCAGAAACATATTATCTACATATCGTAAAATAATTAGGTCGAAGAGTATGGAATTTGTTTCCCAACTTTGAAATGGTTGATTTTGGTTTAAATATTCTTAGATTACGCTTGAGGGACAAGATTTACAGAAAAGATCAATTGATCAATACATTATTGTTACATCGGACAAATTATGTGCTCAAATACGCGTTAAGAAAGATTGAAAGGAAGAAAAATTGTAAAAGAACAAATGAATTATCGAAATACTATATTCTGAAGGATTTAAAACATTTAAGAAGAGTGTTTATAGTTTAATTGAAATACAATTTTTAAAACCTCCTCTCAAAAAAAATCAAAAACGATTTGTGGATGGCAAGCTCATCTGGTTTATAAATTTATTTTTCAAGGGTGTAAAAACTCATACATTGGAGAGACGACATGGACGCAGTGTGTCCTTGAAACTAAAGTCACCTTCTCTGGGCTGCAAGAGTAGAAGAAACTTACGGGGCTAGCAATCCTTTCTTTGGATAACATAAAAAAGTTTCAGAAACCAAAACTAGGAACTTTACAGAATCGAAATCAATTAACTGTCTACGGATCAATTAAATCAAACTCGGAAAATTGAAAGTGAGAACATGGAATGTCCACAGATTGAATGATGAAAAATTATTATCGATTACAAAAGTTCTGGAAGCAACGGACAATGAAGAGATAACTACTGGAGCTTTTTCTCACCAAGCTTTCCGGGCTTTGATTGCAGATCTGGCACAAATCTAGTGATTATGTCTGCAAAAGTTAGCGAAGATAAAGACAGAACTAGAAGGCTGAGAAACCGCAGGCGTCCATAAAGACATAAATTCCAGATTACAAAGCAGATCTACAACAGAAAGCAATAATTATCGAAAATTTTCCACAAATCTAGATTATAGGAAGTGAACTAATTACTCTCAATAAGATCCTATGCAGTACCGTAAAAGAAGCCGGCAGAATGAAGAAACGGTCCCCTATAAATCAAAGGTGAATTCGAGATCATGAAGAAGAGCTGAAATCTCTCATCAAAGAGAAATGGATGAGAAGATCTGAATATGTAAAGAAAAGAAATGGTACCACTTATTCAAGATGAAAAGTCAGGAGAATCCTTCTCCTGAGGACAAATCGTAAATAAAAGTTAAAGAGTTGGCTCTCTCAGTGACAAAATCGACAACATCGTTAACAATGAAAGAGAAGGCTAACTAAAGGAACCAACAACTGAATTACTTATTCTCTGCAAATCGTATTCGAGGAAGAATATTTTGTGTAGTTCTGTGAATCCCATCGGGAATAAGGAACTAGCCATTCACTTCAGAAACTGAGATCTTAAATGTGTAATTTTATCATTTTATCGCAGTATTTTTATTTCTTTGTACTTCAGAAACTCCTCACAATTTTGCAATTTCAATTGCATACCGTTTTATTATTTCCTCTGATTTTATATGGCTTTTTTACTTTTAACACACAGATATGCAACTTGATAAAAAGCTTGGGCTAAGATTTTTTCAATGGAATAAAATGTATTTTTTTAGTTCCACTGTATAAATTCTTATCTTTACAAATTTCTACATGTTAAAAGCTATCTCTCGAGGATTCTTTACTATATGAATTGTTAAAATGTTCCGGCAACTTTAATAGTTTGCAATTATAAGTGCATGTAAAAAAAATAAACTTCTAATAAAAATTTTTCATTATGTAAGTGACGACTGTGGTCTGAATATTAACTTTTAGAATGACATGGCCAAATCAAACTCTCTCCAAAAGAATATCCAAATCTTAAGGCATTACTTTTTTGTATATTTTTCTACATTTTGACCTTATTCTACAATTCAACTACAGGTATATCCAAGATGTAATGCGTAGAACCCACTACATATGTATTCTTAAAAATATCAATATTGAATCTTATATCATAGTTTTTTGTCTTTAAAAATATTTTTTTCAATATTATATATGTAATTAATTTATTTTAAAATTTCAAAAGAAAAAGTATTGAATATATGTTCAATAAATTCTTTTAGATGAACATCATTAAACTGGCATCCAGAATACGCAATCGAGTTAAATGAACTCTGTGAAATCACACTTATCATCAGATCAGTTTAATTCTTCTAACTTCAATAACAACTTATTATTTATAACTTATTCTTATTATCAAAATTGTTTTATAAACATAGTAGTAATTAAATAATTTTTAGATTTAAAAAAAATCAACCCAAGGATTTTTTAAAAATAACAAAACCTTTGTACTGATCTTATAAAGATAAATACTCTAAAATAAAGTAATAAGTAGAATTTATAACATTTTACGTTATTTTTGTGTATTTTAGTTATAATATGAATAATTTAAAAATTATATCCATAAACATTTACAATTAGAGTATTAAATTACATACCAACATAAATTTCTTTATTCTGCCTTATTGAAAAACAATATATCACCAAGAATAATAAAACTTTATAATTCATTTTGACTGTTTATATTTATTAGTTTGCTCTTAACTATCTATCTATCTATCTATCTATCTATATATATATATATATATATATATATATATATTTAGAAGTCACCGGTGCCATATACAAATATCAAAACTATCTATTTCATTTTCTACTTTTTATAAACATTGAAGAATAAAGAAAATCGCAAAAAGGAATATTGGAATGTATTTAGTTTCCATCGTGGAAAGTTATTCTCATTCTATTTATTCAGCTTTCTATTTAATTCAGATTAAATTATTTTTAATATTATAAATGAAAATTATTTGTTATAATAATTCTAAAATGATAATTATTATTATTAAGAACACCAACATGAGTTTTCGAACTTTTATTTTCAATACAATTAGAATTGTCTTTTGGACCACTCTCAGCAAAACTTTCGTAATTCGACATCGTTCTTAATTGATAACTTTTAGTTAATGTTTTTTAATAAATTTTTCATTATTTTCAGATTTTATTTTTAAAGTTCAAATTTTGTAATTTTAGTAATAATTTTATTTACATATTAATTTTAATTAAAAAGTATTTTATGGAAAGAAAGAACATTTTTTAATTCAAAACTTAGTTAAAACTATTTACTTTATTTAAATTTTAATATGAAAATTTGAAACGATTTAATATTTTTAAAGTTTTTAAATATCTTATGTTGTACTTTAAAATGCAAATTATACTCGAATAATTATTTATCGTGAACATCTAAAATATCAATTGCCACCTGGGTGGGAGAAACACATTTCCAAATACTAAACTCAACATACAAAATTCAACAAACCAATTTCAACATACAAAATTTAAAATATTCCTCACAATTATAATGTCAAATGATAGACAAGTGTGCAGACAAATGTGCCCCTCAAAATTAAAAACTTATTAAAATATTTTGGAATAACAAGAAATATATAAATAGTAGGGTTAACCCTCAACAGAGCAGGTGTTAACATTTTGTTAGCAACTGACGTTTAGAGTGCTGTAACTCTACTTTAAAAACTCTGAATCGAAAACCGTTTTAGGACGATGCCACTTTTTAGCAAGAAAATGTATGTTTCATTAATGAAGCCTCCATGAGTCCTCCATATTGAGTAAAACATACATGTATACGTAAAGGGACATGTGTTAACATTTTGTTAACAATTCTAAATGACTAAAATATGATGGTAAAATGTAGTGTTCATGAAATAAAACAATGTCTTTGTCAATAAATATAATGTATTTTATGATACGATCAGTGGTGGCTGAGCCGGGGGAGGCAGCATAGGCAACTTCCCCTCCTAGAATCCTGCTGGGGGACAGGAAGAGACAGCTGCCCCCTTGAAAAATCATTTTTGTCCCATTAAAAAATCGTCATCATAAATGGCTTTATATTCATCTTAAAATTGTAATTGTTATTTTTTTCTTTAACCCTTTCTTGCTACATGAAAAATCAACATTTATTTTTTGTGATTTAAAAATTGAAATATGATGTATAAATTAATTGTCAGTTATCAGTGAGTAGGGGAAAAATGTATGTTCTCCTTCACGTCAATTATCAATTGACAATGAATCAGATAACGAGAAGTTCCCAATGCCTCCACCATTGACAGAAATACTTAAAATTGGAAAATACAGCCCCATAACTGGTTAACCTATTGGTAGAGGTTTACTTAGACAGAAAAAGCCAACACATGTTCCTGGTCAACATCCAACTCAACAACCATCTCAAAAATCAATTGCTCACAACACACAACGTCCAGTTCGCAAGGCATTTAGAGATACTTGTATTTCTCTGGGAGTTACAGAGGAATTTGAAGAGCAAAATGATGAAAATTGTGATGACACTGTTGAGGCTATTGAGGAATACCAAATGGCTCATGTATTACCACAAGGCGAAATAGATGTCGACAGTGATGAAGGTGAGATAAATTTATTTAGTGAATGTTCATCATCAGACAGTGAGAGCAGCAGTGATGATCATAATTCATCTTCGTATCATAGTGATATTCATTCAAAAGCGAATGTTATTTACAGTAGAGAATCAATTGCAGATCGAAGAAGAAATAGAAACATTCTCACTCAACGTCCAAGATTTTTAGTAAGTACGAGCTCTTCATTAGATTCATTTCTATTGTTTTTACCTTAAGAAATCACACGTACAATCCTCATGCACACTAATAGAAAAGAAGCTATTCTATGTCACCAATTTTCTACGCATTTTAACATTTGTTCTCCTCTCCACATGACAAATTTTACATTTGATGAACTGATGGCTGGAATTGGAAGTTTATTACGAGCTGGTAAAGATCGAGATAATATTACAGATTTGAATGAGTTGTGAAATCATAAAGAAGGTCGACCTTTTTTCAAGGCTTGTATATCATGTAAACGATTCAAGTTTTTATTGTAGTCTATGCGATTTGATAATACTTTGACAAGAAATGATCGGATTGTTTCAGACAAATTAGCTGCTTTTTCCGAAATCTGGATGCTATTCAACAATGTTTTGCGAAAATACTTTGTACCTGAGTGTGACATATCTTGTGAGGAACAATTAGTTGGTTTTAGAGGTAAGACACCAGGATGGACGTACATGCCAAAAAAACCACGTAAATATGGCGTGAAGATATTTTGGGCTGCTGAATCAAACACTGGCTTTGCTTTAAATGTTATTATTTATGGTTGAAGAAATAGCACCAACCAGGAGAAAAATATCGCCCATGATATTATGATGGAGTTAATGAGTCCATTCTTCGGCAGTGATAGAAATGTCATTGTGCACAATTACTTTACAAGCCATCAACTTGCTGTATCTTTGCTATCAAAAAGCCCGACATTACTAGGCACTATACGTCAACATCGTAAAGAAGTCCCTGAGTGTTTTAAAACATCTCTCCGAAAGACAATAAATAGTAGTGATTTTCTCTTTGATCACATGCATGGAATTTGTCTGGCAGAGTATATTCCTAAGAAAAATAGAAGCGTTCTTCTCCTGAGCTCCTCTCATTCTAAGGCTGATACTGCGAAGGAAGAATGCTCCATCAAGCCAATTATGATTCTTGAATACAATCGCACTAAGGTGGTGTGGATACTCTTGATCAAAATGTTCAAGAATTTTCCTGTCAACACAAGACTTGTAGGTGACCATTAATGTGATTTTATAATCTTTTAAATGTTGCCACCAATAATGCCTTCATTGTAAAAAGTAGTTATGAGAAATCAAGAAGACAGTTTTTATCTGATCTCACTATTGACTTAGCTCGTAAACATGTTGTCAGACGACATGAGCTTAATTGTAAATACTTGCCTCATCACACTACATCAGCAATTGAAATATTGTTTGATGTTCAACAAAAAATAAATGAGTCTCCAGTGCCATCTGGAAAAACCCCAGTTATATATGCTAAATCGTTTTCCTTCAGATTTCATATTCAATAAATTATTAACTAAATTATTTTGGATAGATCCACTATATTATAGAACCATATTTCTAAAAGTGTTTGCTGAACGTGGAATATTTTCAAATTTTCTCGCAATTAAACCTTTCCTTATATCAATAGATTTAAAAAACATATTAAACGGCAAACCATCATGAGCTGTCATTCGAGCTAATACCTCACGCAACTTTTCTACTTTGTTATTTTTTAAGTAATGTATTATTTTAGATTCATTCTTCACTTTTATTTGCTTAGATTTAGGTAGTTCACTTACATCATTAATAGAAATTACATTTTTTTCTTAAATACGTGCCATGAATTTTCTTTAAATGTGTATGCAAACCATTTGAGGTTCCTTCTGCACAACGAATTTCTTTCGAGCAGTTATTAATCTTTAATTTTGCTAGTTCACAACTTTAAGATATCAAATAAAAAATTTCTCTCTTCCTTAACCAACTGTTATTCGTTAGTATTTCATCGTTCAATTCCAGACTCACACCGATGGCTAAACTGCTTGCATCACACAACACAATCGCTATTTCATCATTGAACATCTCACAATCCTGGCAACGATATAAACTCTATCCAAATGGCTTTTTATATCGTCTTAAATAGCTAAACTCTTTCAACCACCATCATCGTTCCATTTTTTCAACTCACTATCCTTTTTCGAAAATTGTAAGCTATCCTTAACCAACAGACAATCAAAGAATGTCCAGTCACTAGCTTGCACATCGAGGAAAAACTCCTTTTTGCATGAACTGAATTCACTTGGTTCATAGTATTATTCCCTTTCCAAGACATTATCCTGACATCCTTGTCTTAATAGCAGACCTCCGATCAACTACTCTGCCATTTTTGGGGTAACCAAAACTTCACCTAAAAATCTGACACAACCTGGCAATTAACACGGTTTAAATTTACCACATTATCGTCTACATACGAGTCGGAAACATCTCTAATTTTCAGGTTCGCTTAATATAATGAATTTTACTAAAGCAGATGTTGTGAACCACAACATTTACTTTCATAAAATCAAATTAGCAAAAAAAAACATTTTCAAAAACATATTCTTCTTTTATCTTTTTCTTGAATTTTTCAATTTTCATGCATAATGATAATTTTGTAAAAAAACAATTTTTTGTATAGAAATTAATTTTGTGTTATCAATGTAAAAGAAATCATTGCGTGTTATTGTTTTAATAAATCAAATAAAGAATTATGGAACCCTTCTCTTTTAAATCTTATCGATCGAATTAAATAAATTTCTAAATTGGTCATTACAAATAACAATTCCAATCCGCGAAAATCATTCACTAATCTCAACAAATCGACCAGTTCCATCAGAATTCCATAGATTTTTTTCAAAAACAAAAATCCGAAAAACTCTTTGTTTACCGTTTCCACTCGTCATCGATCGTTTCTTCACGAAAAAATCAAGCGTCAAGCGTGCCAAATAATCGACAGTCGAAAACAAAAATTGTCCGATGAGAAACAGTATCGAAATCGTGTTAGTAACAAAATTTACGTGTTCGACTCGCCCAATTAGGGAAAGCGCAAAAGTCAACCTAGACGATGTGCAATGCCTAGGTCATCATTCCGAGATGCAGACCCACATGACCATCTGCGTCCAACACCAAGTAAGTTGACTTTAGTTGCGCTCGAATCTTTCGAATTTGTTCGAAGAAATCCGATCGACAAATGCGTGCGCGTATTCATGCAATTCTTCGATTTCTTCGTCTGTTGTCCCTAGCTTGAATAAAGCGATCGTGAAATCGCAATTGTCACCACCGAAAATTTGTGTGAAGTTGTCGAAAATGATCGATAAAGAATCGATATTGTGTGATGAACAGTTTCTATTGAATCCGTATTTGTTCGAAGAGACCGAGCGATCGTCATGTCCTTTCATTTAAAAAAAATATTACTTTTATATTTAAATTTTTATTTTATTCCCTCTGTTTTATTTAATTTATTTCCATTTTTAAATGAAAATCTTATTATCTTGACAAGGTGCATCTGCATCTGACAAGATAACAATTTTGTTATTCAATTGCCAGTGCACGTAATCG
>MQRK01232378.1:3608-13616 GCA_001938485.1 Girardia tigrina | reverse complement strand
CTCTTTGTCACTTACGTCGAAATCTCCACTTTTGAAACGTTTATAGCAGTTCTCGCAAGTCTGTTGAGTTGGTGCATGTTGACCATAAGTTTCTTCAAGAAGCCGAAAACTGTCTGCAGCTTTTTTCTTTTGATTAAAGCAAAACAATAGTGCTTTCCGCAAATTGCGGGACCCAAGCTCCAAGCTTTTGAGTGAAACCCATCGACTGAAGATGGCGTGAAATTGACGCAAAAACACAATTCAGCTTTTCGGCCAATTCTCTGCATGTCTGGCGGCCATCTTCCTTCAAAAGATCCCCGAGCTGGTCCTCGTCCATCTCGACTGGTCTTCCGGAACGAGGAGCATCGTTGAGGTTGAAATTATCGGGTTTGAACCTGGCAAACCAATCCCGAGCAGTTCTCTCAGATATAGCGTCCTCTCCATACACGGCACAAATATCTCTGGTAGCTTCACTCGCTTTTTGACCTCGATAAAAGGCGAAAAAAAGGAGGTGTAGCAAATGCGATTTTTTGTCGACTTGACAATCCATTTGACGGTTCTAAAAAAAGATAAAAAATAATATATACAAAAATGATTATTTTAATCTTGTAGAGCATAGCACGGGCTTTCTAATGGTATATAACACTTCACCAAACATCAAAGTCTTTGTAGAACAAATAGTTTCATGTAATGACGGGAACTTATGCAACAACTGAATACATTAATTTTATATGAAATATTTGATGTCAATTGTCAAAACGATATTATGAAAAATAAAAGATCTCATAAATCATTGTCGAAATCCATTCAAGTTAAAGTTCGTACACATTCGAAAGCAGTGAACAATGCATTTAAACAAATAATGACAATCGGCGAAATAGAACATAATTTAAAAGACTCTTGCATGTTATGTGTAGATAATTTATTAAATACATCCTGAAGTGTAGCTTTTATTGCCTGGCATCCTATGCAGAATAGTTTATATCCTATTGATGAAGATATAACACTGTTTTAAGGTTTGTTTGGCAGCCAGTAAAACACCGAACTGTTAAACATATATTGTTCATATGATACATGCAATTTAAGATATAAAAGTAATAATATCATACCAAAAAAATTTTTAGTGTACAAGCTTTTATAATTTGTCATATATTTGCGGTTCTATCTATTTCACCCACTTCCCACATTTTTTGACTGAATTATCAAAGCCTACTAGGCGAAAACCCACTTTCTATTTGCATTTAGATGTAGCAAATTTCATAGCCTACTACTAAGGAAAACATGAGAACGACACTTTAATTACTTTTTTGCGGCCAAACTAAAGGCGGTAGATGAGCAGTGACAGGGAAAAAGTGTATTGTCACCTAGAATACATCCATCCTGAAAGTTTCATGTCGCTAGGTGAATGGGAAGTGGATGAATTTTCGATCGCAAGATTTGATGCATCCAGACAGACAAACAAATGAAACGTAATAAAAGCTTGTAATAATAATAATTATTATGATTTGGTAATTTCGTAGAGTTTGAATTTTATTCATGAAAATAAACAAAAAGATTGCTATGTAATACAGTGTATAAATTTGTAGATAATCGTAAGTGGTTTTTTTGCAAAATAAATTAGAGTATTTTTTTTCAAAAATTTTCAAGGAAAAGTGTATTGTCATCTAGAATACATCACTCCTGAAAATTTCAAGTCACCAGCACAACGGGAAGTGGGTGAAATTTCGATCGCAAGATTTGATCCATACAGACAAACAAACAAACAAATGAAACGTAATAAAAGCTTGTAATAAAAAATATAGAAAAGAGGTAGTTAAATTGTATTTATTGACTAAGATAAAAATTTAGTATAAATTTAATATAAATTTTCAGAAAAATATTAACAATTGACTGATTCTGGATATTATTAATTCATCCGTTGTTTTAATAATCACTTGATCTTGTTCACTTATTTAATCGCGGCGGGAAATATTATTTTTTTATTTAAAGGCCAAATGCAGTAATTACTTACTGGGAAGCGAAAACCTGAGAGGTAGTATGAAGTTTTGAATTTTGGTAGGTGGATATAAGGCTCTTTGTTGTACAGGCTACAAAATCTTTTTTCGCACCATAGTCAAAGAATTTTATAACAATTTGGCTTTATTTTGGCTTTTTCGTTTTTTTAAGAATTCAAATTTATGAATATAAAAATCTTGTTTTACCACTTTAAAATAATGATATTGCAATTATTTAAATGTTTGTTTGTTGTGCCTTAGCAGTAGCAAGAGTTTGGACGCTATCATTAAAATCTAATTTGGAAAGAAGGTCACCCATAGTGGTCATTGTGGTGTCCCCTATTTTTTTCCAGCGGAATTCGACACCCGATTCTCACATGTCTTGATCCAATCATTCTACGATCCGCATTTTTGTTGTTTCCTCACAACAATTGATCTAAATAATTGGACGAACATTTCATTTAATTATTAAATCAACAATTTTAATTATGAATTATTTTTGTTTTAATAAATACAGTAATTTGTGCATTTTGAAACATTAATTTGAAGTACCACTCAAAAACTGAATTCAAAATGCATTTTTTGTCCTCAAAATATTTAGAAAATATCAAAAAAAGCCAAGCTCGAATTTGAAAATTCTTCATTTATTTTTTCACAAATCACAAATAAAAACTGCAATTGATGCAGTTAAGTAAACACTATATATATTAAACATAAAATGTATTTTATGTGTCTAAATTTTTATTTTACAAAAATTATAATTATGAATTTTGTTTTAATTTAATTATTTAATTCGGAACAATGATTTTGCTTCATATGAAACTGGGTGATCGGGTATTTTCTCTTGTTTTATTAGACCTTCAATTATAAAAACAAATTTAATTAATAAAAACTTTAATTTATTTTTATTTAGAGTACATAATCGATATGATTATCGAAACACTTACAGAAATTAACATGTTTACTTAAATTATTTACGAAAAATGTGACAAAAATTTTATTTAAAAAGGAAAATTGAATCTCTTTTACAATACATGAATAAGTTTTGCTCAAATATAGTTTCCATACATAAAAAGACCATATCAATGACTTGTTATGTTAGTAATGTTGTTTGGTTTTTGTGGAACATAAAAAATGTTTACCAGAACTCCTGCTATTAATACGCTAACGGCTGCTAAGTAAATGAAAGACTTTTGAAAATATATTCTTTGGTAATCTTTTTTATCGATTTCAATATATTTAGTTACAATTAAATCTCCATTTGACTTTATTTGGAATGATTTACTTATTGAACGACGGTGAGAAACATGAAATTGGTTTGATTCATTCGGAAATATTTCTTTTATATCAAGATTTTCTACTATAGTTATAAAATATAAACTTCATTTTTAAAATAATATTAAGATTTTTACTTTTTGTTTCTTCACATTCTTGTTGGTGTATTGCTTCAGCTATTCTTTTTTGACACTAAAATATTTTTTTATTTTAAATCCAACAACATGAACTTACTAAATCTGCTTGAGTTTGCCAATTTTGTATAAAATTTGTGTAGATGAAGCCGATTGGAACACAAATAGATAAAGATATCAATAAACCGATCCATAAACCTGAAATTATTTAATCAAAGTAATTTGTTTTGAAATTTGACTTCTTAATTCTTAACCCTTTCCTGACTTTTGATGCCATATGGAATCATGTTTCATTTTAATACTTTTGTTTTGCCAGTTTAAAAAAATAAAATAAAATCGATAAAAATGATTGCAATTAATTGAATAGAGTTGATTTTTCAGAAAAATATTAACAATTGACTGATTCTGGATATTAATAATTAATCCGTTGTTTTAATAATCACTTGATCAAGGACTTATTTAATCGCGACGGGAATCGCATCAATCCAAATGTGATTGATTCATTGAGTGATTTCGATGAGCTCGAATTACAGCGCCGTCACACTTTCTCCTCATCGAACATCCTCGTCGCACTTCATCGATTTATTGGCGCTATTAATCCAACTATCTCTCACGAGAAAAATTAGATTACTCTCTTTTATTTAAAAAGAGAGTAATCTAATTTTTCTCGTGAGAGATAGTTGGATTAATAGCGCCAATAAATGCTATGATCCAAAACTCATTCAATTCCTTTCGTATTACTCCGAAATTGACGAGAAGTTTTCACAGTAGGTTTGGTCGATGAGACCGTTGGATTTGTTGAACGAGTTACTTATTTGCATTGGTTATGATGATGATTTGATGGGGGCAGTGGTTGATAAACTACCCCAATACCCTTGGAGACGTTCTCAAACGATACTTGTGCGATCTTCAAACGACCGATATTGATCCCAAACAAAGGAAAACAATTTTTCTGGTTATCTCAGCTGTCTTCGAGAACATCAATCAAGAATGGACTATTTTGTTAGATTTTGTGTTGAGAGAAAAAAAGGGCCGTGTGTGTTTTCAAGATTATTATTACAATGTAAAATATTGTAAATTATGTAAATATATTGTGCGTGTGTGTCTTTCTTGAGTGTGTTGTGTGTGGCCTGTGCTGATTGGCTGGATTTATTTTTTAGAAATCGCATTAATCTATTCGAATTTAATGTAATTTGTTTTAATTGATTAAATTAATAAAAATTTTGGCGCAAGATTCTTTTTGATTGTTTACACTGTTAATTGCCAGTGACTGTATAATTGATCAATAAGGAATATTTCTCTTTTAAAGAAAAATTATTTTAACATGTGTTTTGTCAACTTTCCTTTTGTTTTTTATCATTTGAAAGTTTCAGAAAGGGATTTAATTATTATTATATTATTATTTTGTGATATTTTTACTCGACTTGTCTTGATTTATGGCTCTTACGAACATCGACCTGCCCTGAATGTCGATTAAATATCTTTCAAAGTTTACGGAAGCTTGAAAATACAAAAAGAAATAAACTACAGACATTAGTTCTTGGGAAAATCTGAATTTTCAGAAAGATTAATATGTGAAAAAGTTATTTATTGATTCGGAATTTGAAAGACTGAAAATAATGAAAGAATAATTGAAGAGAATAATTCCTTACTAAAATGCATATCTCAATCGGATTGTAAAATGTCAAGTTTAGAAAATAAAAAATATCGCAATGAAGGTCTATATAAAATCTGTGATATTTATATCAAAAATGGGAACCAGTCTTTTTGGCGCAAAATATTTTTTGAAAGAATTTAAAGAATGTATATAAATAAATATAAAGACAGACTTCACAGAGCAACAGTTAGTCTGGGTAAAGCCTGAAAATAGTATGCATGTACAAAGCAATGGGTAAGAGGCGTTTTCGTTAGGAAATTGGATCTAAGAAAGTACTTAATAAATCGTGATGGGTTTTGAAGTCCACGGCATATAGCAGATATTCGACCAAGACAACCAGACCTGCAGCAAAACTCTTACTCGAATTATATGTTGGACAATAACAACGAATAAGCTTCGAGTGTCAAGCAAAGTGAATTGGGAATCAGCAAGAGACTTCAAAGAGAAAGAGGAAAACTGAATTATTTGAACGAGTATGATGGATATAGATTCTAGTGATGAAGAATCTGGTGGGATTGTTACATGTCAAACATTTTACAATATTAGGAAAAAACATTTAATGAAAGTATTTATTAAACGAAATATTTAACATGAAAAAATACGGAAAAAAAGGATGTGTTTTGGTTTAAATAATATTTATTAAAAAACTATTTGTGTTGAAAAATAAATTTTGCATATTTGTTACTCGTTACAATTTTATAATGCACGTAAATGGGAAATATTTACGAATTTAAAATAATATTTATAATTTATATATAAATATAAAAGAAAGTAATTGAAAAGTAAGATATCTTATTTTTAATAATTGAAAATGAATTAATTAATTAACGATCTGATAAAAAAGGTCATGAGAATTTTATAATAATTGAAAACGAACTTCCTGTTCATAATATAAATTGTTTATTAATAAAAATTATATATAAAGGTAGTGATTTTTTCATTCTTTATATTAGCTTACTTTCTAAGTATGGAATTTAGAAACCTATTTTTGTAGGCTTTCTACTCAATCAATTTTCTCCAACCTTTGTATATTTACTCATTCTCGGTGACAATAAATGATGTGAAAATTTGATCAAAAAAACTTTTTAAGGTCTCAAAATTTGGAAAATAACGGTCCCACAGGAGTTCATGAACAACATTAATTTAATTATGATTCAGTGAAACAGAAATTTCATAAATCTACTTATAAATTATAAGTAGTTTATATTAATTTTTTATTGTGTTTTTTTTTTAATTATTTTTTAATTAAAACTTTGTTAGCAAAGTATAGTTCTGTCTGCATAAAGAATGGATATAAAAAATTTAATTTTTTGATTTACTAGTTTAATTAACTGCATAAAAAATAACAATTTTATCGTTAATGGAAAATGTTAATTTTTAAAATTATAAAATTATATTTTTAAATAATAATAATTTTTTGAGTGGCTGCTAAGACAATCGACACAGTGCGAAATCGGTCAGGCGACTGTTGAATACTTTCTTTTGTAATAGTGTAATTAATCAGTTGAATTTAAATATATTTTTATAAAAAATAAAGTGTTTTCTTTTTAATCATATTAAATTAAAAAATAAAGCTCAACACATTCTATTATCAGTGTTTTGCAAAGATGACGGGAAGTCTCTCTAATATATGAAGCTTTACATCCATTAATAAAAAAATATTTTTGATAACTGATAAAAAATTTTGGTTTATCAATTACCAACAAAAACAATTTCCATAAATCTTTTTTCTATATTTTAGAACTCATTTCAAATTGAGTCTTAAAGGATATTTATGACTTTTTGTCAATTCTTACTGATTGTTCTTTTTGGGCATTAAGTTCTCAAATTTTATTTTTTAATATATTTTTTCTTTATTTAAATGGAACAACTAAATTGGGCAAAATCAATTTACCTTTGACTTTAAGATTGGCAGCAAAGGCTAATGAAATTCCGATAGGTTGACCAAGAAGATAATACGAAAAGAATATTATTAAAACACAGATTTTCTGACGTCCACATCCTCTCAAAGCACCCATCGTAACTGTCTAAAAATAATCTAGCTTTTAAAATTCTGAGGAAACAATCAATGAAATTTTACTAAAATGATTTACATACTTCTTGCACCATTCAATATTTATTATTCAAATTTACAACTATAATTAAACTTGTTTTCAAACGAAATCATAAATTTTAAATTAAAATAATTAGCATTCTTGAAGTGTAAAAGAAAGTCAAAGAGTATCAGTTTACCTTTTTGCATTTGAATAACTAAAATATCAATGTTAAATAAGGAAAGAAAAAAATATTTTATTGAAAATTGTAAGTGGATTTAATTAACTAAAATTATCGACATCATTTTTTATAAATAATTTATTTTGCTAATAGGTCATAGAATAACTTATAAGTAAAATGAATAATTATTGTAAGTTTTTTTACCCATGAAACTGAGTACGTTAAATTTTTATCTTAATCAGAAATTAAGAAACGGTTTTTTCTAAAAATGGAGTTTGTAATTATTCATTCTCTTTGATGTCAATTATCAGTTCTTATAAATGGATCGGTAAATAGGGAATCTTCATTGTACCAATAATACAAATTATAAAATAATTGAAAATTTTTATTTAATGAATTTAGTAACAGCTTTAAAGGTCACTTTCCAAATTTTTGTCATGCTCAATTATTATATAATTTTCTTATTTTGTGTCAATCACTTTAAAAGAACGATATGATACATTACTGGTACAGACTTTTCCCTTTGATATCCAGTATCCTATAATTCTGCAATTGAATGTCATGGGTTCTTCGTTTTACGAAAGATCTATGTTCACCCCGATACACGATATCGATGGTAAAGCACTCAACGTCAATCATCGTATGGGGAGTGATCACAGTTGCTCTTTAGTTTATTTCTCTGATCGAAACTGTAACCAGTCTTTGATGTACAATGTCGTGGATGAGATGTTTCTGGAGTGTGTCAACATTTTGCTGAGTATCTCATCGGTGTACTGGGGGCAGAACAAAGTCACTGTCGAGTCGGAAAACTGCCGATGATCAAAGCGCGAAAGGCGCCCTACAGCGATCTCCAGCGGCGTGCCAAAGAGAACCAACCGCACACGACACCGGAGCCCACCTGCGCCGCCACGGACAACGGCAGCGGTGACCACCAGGACCGGAACAGATCAGTCACAAACCACTCGTGATTCGATCGATTATCGCTAATGTGGGGAATACAGAATTGATTGACTTTGTTGTTTTACCAAATTATGTGATCGATTGATTGAATTTTTTTTAATATTTTCGATTGAATCATTTCGAATATCTCTTTATATGCAGTATTTTTTTTAATTTTAGACATTCAAAAAAAAATAAAAAACTTTTTTTTAAAAAAAAACACTGATATTTTTAATAAAATTGACTTACTCCGATTGCATCGAAAAATTGAACACCAACAAGGATCGGTAATAGTTCTGATGACAAAAGTTGAGCTTCCCTAAAAATAGTTAAATGTATCTTTGAAAATAAGAATCTAACTTGTCATTTGTAAATAAAACAGGTAGTTGGTTTGTTAATCCTAATATTAACGTGGCCGTAATGCAAAACGAAATAACTAAAAAGATGATTTTCAATTAAATTAGATTCTGATATCAATTATAAGTCAACAAAATAGAAGTGTGTCGCTTTGTAAAATTTTTCTACAATGAAAAAAAATATTTGTAAAGGTATTTTTATCTGAAAATATAATTTAAATCGTTTTACCGGAAAAACAGTGTAAAAAATTCAGCTCTTTTTGGGTACCATAGCAGTTGGGCCGTGGGTGCCCTCAATTATGCACAAGCATTATGGCTTGGTTTCACATATTTTTGAGTATCTCAGTAGGCAAGGAACCTGATGGGGCCTATCTCTTCTCCAGGTATGGATGGCAGTTGACTTTAAGGAGCTCAGCCGCCCTTTACTAGATTTTGTTTTTGATCCTGCTATATGTCCACACACCTCGTCACCCAGGTTGCTCTGGGTGAGGGAACCAGTTTAAAGGTCAACCATTCGACCATGAGACAGATATTACAGGTTTACATGGTACCTGTAGCAGACAGCTTGCCTGACCTGACCTGGACCCGCGATTTCCTTATCGGTCACCAATATAAGTACTACCACGGCCGTTGGTTGCTTAACTTCGGAGATAGGACGAGATCCGGGGTACCCAACTGCAGCAATTGATCATCTACTGTTCATCTACTGATATAGAAAACAGAAACAGTAGAAAATAATAAAGTTTATTGTTTTTTTTCTCGAATTAGAATTGAGCAATTTATATAGTTTTTAATTTGATTAAATCTTATTAACAGAATACAAAAGCGGTTTTCAGATAATGTAAGAAACAAGATAAAAAATCTTTCATTCCTGTACATGGTTATGAACCGTCAATATCGTTCGAACTATGACAGTCAATCATCAAGCTCATTGTGGTCGTTTCTGAAAAAAATGAAAAAAAGTATAATAATAATAATCTACTATAACATTTAGATTTTCATGGTGAACAATTGTTTTTTTCATTTTTTGTCAAACTTCTGTCAATGTTTATCAATTACAAAAAAGCAAATATGAAAGTTTTTGCCTTTAAATTTGCTAGCCGCTATGTCATAGCGGTTATGCTATAAATTTAGCTCATTGCACTCATGTATTTTTTTATAACTTTATCTTAAATTCTGTCACGATTCAAAACGGTACTGAATGTCATTCTTTATTAGTTTCCAAATGTGTAAGAATTTGAATGCCTTTATGTATTCTAGCTTCGTATATTCCAAGAGTTTATTGAAGATTATAATATAATGAGCTGTAACTGTTCTATGTTTACATTAATTTATTAATAAATTATAATAAATGTAACTTATTTATAGAAATATAGAATAAACAAGTTAATAAAAAGTCTAGTGACAATTTAAGCGCAATTTCCTTATGTTATTCGGTGCCCAAATATTAAAACGTTTAT
>MQRK01232375.1:1761-23575 GCA_001938485.1 Girardia tigrina | reverse complement strand
AACGTCGAATTAACGTTTGTATTCACGAACTTGGTGGGCATTTCCAGCAGTTGTTGTGACTCTTTTCTTGTTATTTTTAATAAATTAAGAGACGGTCATTGTTCTTCACATAAATTTGAGTATTCAAAATATTTTGTTATTGATTTTTAGAACACAGGATATCGTTCTTGTTTTGAAATTGCAGGTGCACAGTTACTTTTTGAACGCACTGTATTATTTCATTGAAATTTTGGAAAAAAATTTAGTCTACCATATTAAAAATTAATTATAGCTCAAATTTATAATTTCCAGAAAATATATTCTATTTAAATCATAATAATTTTGAAAAGAAATTTAATTTAAAATATTTTTAAAAATTTTAATTATTTCATAATTATTAAAATTTTTCAGCAAAAAAAATTAACTTACTCTTTTTAATTCATATTAAATGTAGATAGAAAAATAATAAAAAAACAATTTAACATAATTTTTAAAGTATAATTTAATAAATATACAGTCAATAAATTACAATTAAAAGTTGATATTAATTATTCATTACCGGGAATAATTTTGTTTGTTCCCTGAAAGTTGTGGAGAATGAGTTTCCATTATCTTTTAATATTATATATTTTTACGATATCGAAAAATTTTCCATTTTATCTTCCAATATTGTTAATTTGATAATTTCCCCAGAGCGTTAAAGAATTGCCAAATTACATTTTACCTTCTAAATTCCAAGAAAGCCTATTTTTTGTGGACTATTCTTTTCATGAAAAAGGTTGTTGCTGTTTATATTAAACATCTATATTAAAATGTCTTATTTATGTTTTTGTGAATCTAGTTGTTTTTAAATTACATTCAAGAAGCCTAACATTTTCAAATTACATTCCACCTTTGAAGGGTCAAACAGCAATTTAGTTAATTCACAAACATTATAATTTAATTCTTAGCCGAACGAAAAATGAAAGAATCATGAAATTATTGAGACAAATATGTTTTCCGTGACTTTTCTGATATCCCCTTAATGTTTCATATTTTCCTGGCATAAATGGTTACATTTTATATTATTTTTTATATTAAAAAAATAATAAAACAAAGTTCATTGAATTTCATCCAACAAATTATTCCAATATCAGCGCGTCACCACAGGAATAACCTTTACTTAATTACTTTTTATTTTAAAATCCTGATACAGTTCAAAAGCTCTCAATTTTAGCTTGAAAAATAATAAAGCTTTCGAAAATTACAACAGTCCAATTACAAACCCTTTCAGAAGTAATAAGAACTTTGAGACAATTTTCAATTGAATTTTTATTACAATCACATTTAGAGTCATTATGACTCTCAGAAGGTCTTTCACCGTTTGACATCCTTCTAATCGGTTTTCTTATTTCTGTTTTTAATCATGATTATTCGAACAAATTTTCTAAGTTATTTTTTAAAATATTTAACTTCTAAATAAGATTAATTAAAAATAATAATTTTTACCATTTCTCAATAAATCCCAAAATAATAAAAATGTCATCAAATTATTAAAATTCCATTTAATTTAAATTTTACTAAAAATGTTAAACTTAATTTTAATTGTTAAATTAAAAAATATGAACTTATAAAATGATTATTTTAATTATGTTCGAATAGTCAATCACTTTAAATTTAGATAGAAAAAAATACCAATTTCCATCTTGGTGGGAGAATCGCCATTCTAAATTCAACATACTTAAATCAACATACAACATCACTACATTTACACATTCAAACAATTTAAAATATTCCTCACAAGAAGAGTTTTTTCTTCGCTCATAATTACAATTTTTTATTAGAAAAATTCACGAAAATCATATGGGATATTATTGCTAGTTGGCCACAAGACCGTTGCTGAAATACCAAAGAGATTTATCACACGACCGGTAAAATAAAATAAATCCTGTTAATAATATTTAATGTTATAATTGTTACTCGTTTCTTGATTAACTATTTAACGTTTTTTGTAATCATTATTAACTGGAATAACATAATTCACTAATTGGGAGGGTAAATCATTTTTCTTAAGTAATTGGTGATGAGTTCAATAAATATCCGGCCTGACAAAGAAATCCGATTCTAAGAAGATTCATTTTAATAATACAATAAGATTTTTAACATAATGCCCATCTCGATTCACATACTTCAACCAACGAATCATCAACTCAAAAAACGCCTTTTTAAAAATTTTTAGGGGGCTCGCTGCAAGTCAAACCTCCACGACAACCTTCAAATAGTCTTTGGATCCAGACTGAATGCTTCTGAAATGCTTTTTTAGGTGTCTGAAGAGGTAAAATTCGCTCGGTTCAAATCTAGGCTGTACGATAGATGATTCAAAAGCACTAGTTATTTGCAAACCTTTAATTTCGGCCCAAGACATTCTCTCAGTGTGCACTTGCGCATTGTCGCGGATAAATTATAGTGGCGTGTTCTGCTTTCGTATATTCTTTCTGGTTGTTTCCACAAGTTGGTGGAAATAGCCAGCGTTAAGTGATAATAGTTAATGTTTAGTGCATTCTCGACTATTTGTATGGTGAAAATTTATTTTCTAAACTTTCTGTAGTCAAACTATCGTCTGTTACATCAGGACCTTGTCCCTGTTCGATAAGATCAAATATATTAAAAAAGGGGATTGGAAATGAGGATTGAAAAAGAATAAATTTATTAATAAAAATGAAATTTTAATGTAAAATTAATAAATTCTACAATTTATTTTACGATTTTTAGAAATTTATTGTTTTAATTAAAGCATATTATCGTAACGAACTCTAGAATTCATTATTTTTACACCCTTCTAAGTTGAAAATTATTTTTGTTTGCAAAGATTAGAAAAATAAAAGCTTTAAACGAATCTGTTTCCCTCCTGTTCATGTAAATAGTAAATGCAAATAATTAATTATTTGTCTAAATAACTTGTTTATTTTCTACAAATAGCAAAAAAAAAGAGAATAAATAAAAACAAAAATTCTTTACCTTTTCCTAATAAAGAAAAACAAGAAATGAAAATCTGGTTGTGAAAGAAACAGTCTATTAAAAATATTATTTTGTTTTTTTTACAAATATTAATACTTTGTAGTATCACCATGAGCTTTTAATAAAGCTTGAACTGTTGCCGTCATTGAATATACTATCTTATCACACATGTCTTCAATATTGGGGTAATGTTACCTAATGTATCTTGAATTAGCAGACCAATCCACAACCTGCGCCCTATTTTCCTTGAGATGAGGTGTGGAATGTTGCACGGTCTTGGAGTACGTACCACTCCTTGTCAGAGAATGTGATTTTTAATCTACGCATCTGTATTCATTGTGCATGTGCAAACCCGTAGAAGTCATACACCTTGGCGGTTGAAGCAGCCCCAAAAGACAACTTTTGTGAGAAATTTTATTGTTACGACACTGAGATTGTTATGAGAGATTTGGCCTTGTTTACGTCGAATATACTGAACATGTTTGGGAACTAGTTTAATGCATATTTCATCTGTAAAGAGTAACTGTAATAGAAAAGTTGAACATGGGATTGTACAGCACATTGTTTATAGGAAGTGTATGAAGAAATAACCTTACTGATGACAGAGTCGATGTGGATGCACAGTTGTGACGTGTGGAATTAGCAGGAGGGCATCTCAGGGGAGTGAGGTCTTAAATACATTCTTACTGAAGAGAGTCCAAACTAGAATTCCACTCCAGACAATTTGATTGTCAGAAAGAGAATCACTAACAATGTACTTAATTAATGTGCAAACGCGTCTCTCGAAAACCTTATTGGGTGTGTTTAGATGACACAATAATCCATTTATGACATAATCACTGCTTGTCTAGATAAGCAGATTTAAAATTCATTTGTTTCTTGTGACCTGACGATGACGGTTATACCGTCGAAATTAATTGTCTTACAAAATAAATGTTTATTCAATAAATGGCGTATTTTTGTCTTTACTAACAATTTAGTTTTATTTATTTGTAAATGGATGAATTTTCCTTTTATCGATAGGTAAAACAATTGAATCGAATTCTCATTTTTTTTAATTTTGTCATCATTATCAAAAGTATTAAACGTCTGAGAAATAATGATAGAAAGTAAATTTATTATTTCTTGAGATTCCAATTTCAGATTTGATTTAAAAAACAATAGTATCTTGGATAAAATCATTTGAATCTGCAAAACATTTTGACCACAAAGAATAAAAGTCTGATCGATTCTATTGAATGCCAAAACATTTAATAGAATTGTCAATTTATAAATCGTTCCATCAGTACGCCCAACGGACATCCATACGTCAAAGATACGAAGAATTTTCATATGGCAGACTTATGAACTAATCTTTTTTCAACAAAACATTTTTTTATAAAATAATATAATTAATTTCGGTAACCATAAACATTTTTTTCGAATAATTGATAACTTAAAGAAATTGAACTCTCATTTATTTGATAATTCAGAAGCAATAAGACTCTTTCTCAATCGACCTTCTTTCTTCTTTTTGACTTAAGCTGTTGGGCCGCAATTATACCAACTTATACATAAGCCTTCGCTGCATCTCTCTGCTAGTAGCCTCTTTTCTCAGAAATTCCATGCTCAATTCACTCCGTTCTTTTAAATAGTCTGTCTATTGCCTCTTTGGTCTTCCTCTTGATCTTTCTTCTTCCACTCTTCCTTCAATCATTACCTTTGCTAGTGCTTGTTTTCTTATTTGATGTTCGTAGAATTTTAACTTCCTTCTCTTGATGGACACTTCTATTGATTCCGGTTTTTTACCCAGTATTTCTGTCAGCCTCCTCCAGACAAAGTCGTTTGTCTTCTTCTCTTTCCACATGATCTTCAGCATTCTTTTGTACCACTTCAATTCAAAAGCTCTTAGTCCTCTTCTGATTTTTCTAAAATTTCCTTCAATCAACAATTTAGATTGATAAATAACTTTCTTTCAATTTCCTTACTCTTCATCCACCAAATTCCAAAATCACGATTTACTTTGCATTTCACGACAACAATGTAACAAATTACAATCAATTAAATTTTCTTTTAATCACAATTTAAAAAATAATGATTCATAATTCAAAAATACACACTCACAATAATTGTACTAAAACAATTCACAAAGTCCACTGAAGCAAATCTTCTCTTTACTTAACCCCTTACCGCATAGTGAATCAAATATGATCCAAAATAATTTTTCATAATTTTATTACCTTAACTGCTTAGCTTGCCATATTTGGACCAAACTATTTGCTTGAATATACTAAATGGAAAATCGTTTTTTTAAGAAATAAAAATGTCTCTTTATTTCTATTTTCCTATATTATACTACGAAAAGACCTGTCATGTATGACGGGGGAGCTTAATTTTCGTTTTTGAAAGTTTCTGTTTTAAATTATAAATCTTAGTTATTATAATTTATTATTTATTGATTTGAATTGGGTGTTTAATTTTTCAATTTTTTTAAATTGAATATTTTTAATTTAATTTTTTTAATAATAAGTAAAAACAACTATAAGATTAATAGAAATAATGATACAAATAATAAGTGATAATAACTCGACAACACCATGAAAAGTAGGTTAAAATTGCAAAAAAACAGTTTAAACATTTGTAGATAATCGTAAAACGATTTTTGCCAAAAAAAATTAAAATTGATTTAATTATCTACTTACAATTTTAAGTAGATAATCAAGTGTAAGGCACAAACCAGCAACCATTAGGTAAATATATATAATGATATTTTTTTATTAAAATAAAAAATCATGCAGCGAGGGGTTTAACAATTCAAATCAAATAAACTAACTAAAGTCCAATTCATGAAAATCAAAAAACCTAATTTATTCAAATTGATAAATTTCAAAAAAATAGAAATCGCCACTCATTTAAGAGGTTGAAACTTTTTTCTTGATTATTAAAGAGCACGTTGATTTCGATAATTTACGCACCAATCTTGAACCTAAATTGTTTTTTTTGTTTCTAAACCTTCTAAGCTTTATGTCGTTCTAAAAGTTCATAACGATAGGATTCTAAAAAAATCAATACCAGAAATGATTAACATTTCTTTTTACAGACTTGTTAAATAGCTACACTCCAAAGTTTTACTTTTATTGAACTTCACTTGTCCAGATAGTTTTGGATTTGTTGGGGTTATCTTAAATCTTGATGTGAATGATAACTTCATGGTAATACAAATGATAATTTTCTGATGTTTAATAAAGGAGAACAACTTAAACCTTTCTTGAATTAAGTACATTTCTTTCATTCACATATTTAATTCCCAGTTAAATAAAACTAATAATAATTTTTTTAGATTGAATTAGAGTAAAGGAAGAAGAACAATCTTTAAAAATTTGGATCTATTAACCCTCCGACCGCGTATTTTTTTCTAATTTGGTTTAAAAAACATATTTATCAACTCGCACGTTCGGGCGGAAACTCAGAATAGGCTCAGTTAACTACAGAAAGACAGTCTGAACGGGAAAATATTTGAATAGCAACGTGAGAAAACATAAATAAATGCGAGCACGTCCTAATCGCAGGATGCGTATAATTATACCAGTAGATGCTGCACGCGTAAATCGCGGGATACCCGGTCAGAGGGTTAAAATTGATATAAAAATATATACAACCTCTAACAGGTTTTGCGAACCTAAGTATAAAAGTTACATAATAAAAGGTTTGATCTGATTGTTTTGTTTTTTTGTTTCTACTTAAAAAAATGTTTGATCATTATAATCCATCCTGTAAACGTAAAGAAAGTTGATTGATTTATTATTTAAAATAAATATTCTAAATCGATTGTTGAAAACTTAAATCGCGAATGGTTGATAAATTAAGTAATTGAGACAAATAAGAATGAAGAAATTCAATTCTTTATTAATCAAAATAAATTAAATAAAAAATCAGAAGATAGATAATAGTTATTAAGAAAATATTGATTTTATTTTGAGATGAAAATAGTTTTTCAATTTTAAATATTGTGTCTAGATCATGTAAGATAGGAAGTTTGTTCTGCAGTAAATTTATAACTCGAACTAGTTTATGGTCCAATTAATTTATCTGTATCAATGAGATGGGTGCGATGCCACATAAATCGGAGAGACGTGTCGTCATCTTTGTAAATGAATTCCGGGAAACATCGAAAGTCAAGTGATAGTAATATTGCTCAAAACAGAAAGAATACAAATAAATAGTATAATCGATATAAGTAATTTTAGGCGTTGATGATAACTGTTAAGAGATATCACGTATTTGTTACAACATTTATTACAAACACAATTTGCATCATCTTTAAGACAATTCGTAATAGTGATTTCGCTCATAAAATTCAAATATATATATATATATATATATATAAAATGTTCTTTGTTAAAATACAATTACTATATATCATTTTAAAATATTAATTTGATTTGATTATTAACCAATTTAAAAATAAAATTAATAAAAAGCATTTAAAATATACAATCATAATAGATTTTTAAAACTTTGAATATTACATCTAAATTTGAATAAATTAGTTTCAATAAGAATTAAAATATTAATCATACATCTGATTAGGAGAGACACAATATCAAAATAACACACGATATTCAAACAACACACAAAACATCAACATTCCAAGTATTACTCACAAACCCTTTTTTAAATTTACGTCATTTTCAATGTATTTTTGAGAATACAAAAACATTGTTTTGGTATATAAATGAAAATATATAAATGTTGGTTGAGTATGAAGAGAAGGGTTGATCCGTCTAAATTAATAACAAGAATGATGATCATTTTCTTATTTAAAAAAATTATCCATCACTATTTAAATATTTTTATGAATAATTTTATATTATATTGTATTATATTATGTATTATCATATAATATAATCTTCATAAATCATATTAACTTGATAGGCAATTTAAAATATGATAAATGAAAACAAACTGTCTAAATTAATTAACTTACTGAATCTTCATAAAAATCGTTTTCCGCTAAAATATTTTTTATTTTTTATATTAAAATATAAAACATGTTTCTCACTTAATTTAAAATCCGATTTTTTAACAAAAACTGCGTCGACAGAACGGAGAGTAATAAGGAAGTTTATATCCACCGAATGGACAATTTGAATCCCTTTATAAAAATAGGATTCATTATTTGAAGCGTCTTTGGTATTTTCAAATTTTTCAATTATGTTTGTAATTTGTTGTACAAAATTATCAGAAGTTACGAAATGAACGTCTACGATCTTTCGGTGATGTTGATTTAATTTTGGCAAACTGTTAAAAGGAATCTCTTAGTTAATCGCAAAATAACAAACCTCCAACCTTTCTACGGAGAATGAGGAATAAGACACTGAAAAATTGAAGTCTGTTTGAATATTTCTGAATAGTTCCTCGGATACATTAAGCCCATTTTGTACTTGAAAAACCATTTTTCTCTCAAAAACTGAACTTCCGGTCGAAAATAAAATCTTTTAAAATCATTTTAATGTATATTAAATACAATGTTCACAATAATACTTTGATCTGTTCGAAAAACCTTTCATTCAAATGAAGAGGAACACTGAAAATGCCCGGCGCTAGTTCGCAGGCCATGTAAGTAGCTCCCCACGCCGAGTCGGTAAATGGATTTAGAACTTTTAAAATTGGACTTCTACATTATTGTATAACATAATTAGTCATTTAATAAAGTTTATTATTTTGATTCATTTAACTGAGTTGACAAAAATTATTTCCTTAAATGAGATTCAGTAATTTTGGCATTTTTTATTATCGGAGTTTGGAGCCTATTCTTGATTTATGAAGATTGCTTCCCGTAAAAAGTTGTTTCAGTGCATAAAAATTATTACTGTTTTGCGATTACGGTGGGTGAGGTAGATTTTATAGTCTATTCGTTCACTTTGTACAAGTTGATTCGTGAGACTTGAGATGGGGCGTTATCGGGTAGAAAAAAACTAACCTCTTCTGGACATATATGTTGCAATTTTTATTCAATGGAATACTTCTCTTGTAATCTAGTCTTGCAAGGATTCGGAAGTTTTAGTCCGTCACTCTTTTCTGTGATATTGCTTTCATCGTAGTTTTTGATAATGGAATTCAATCTTTCTCAAAACGTTTTTATTCGCAATACGGTTTTACCAATATTGGTTCTCCCTGTGTCTCGATTTTGTGTTATGCAATGATATTTTCTCTATGTTCCATTCGTCATCCATAAATATCAATTTAAATTCCGTTAAAAGCCTAATTAATTGATCTTCTATTTTATCTTTTTATACTCCATTTTTTTTCTTTTTAGTCTGTCTTTGTCAAATATTTTTTTACGTATTACTAGTACTTCTTAATGGTATCTTGATTCTTTTGTCTACTTTATTCCGACATTATTAAAATTCCATTCCTACAATCTTTTTAGGATCCGAATCTTTGACTACAAAAATTCTAGCGCTTTCTAATATTTTTCAATTTTTATCTTCAATTGAGCAATTCCATAGTTTACGAGTTCTGAGTCGTTCGCACAATGCATACTGGTGCGAGAGCGGGCGCAGCGGTTTTGTGGCCGTGGCACGCTGGTGTTGGGGAATAGACTCTGGGTCGGGGGGATTAAAAATAAATTATCCTATTCGAACCTTGCTGGCTTTCGGGACCTTTGAGCGGCGTAGATATGTCTGATTGTTTTTTCTTGATCGGTTCAACACTCATTGATAAATGTTTCCTTTGAATCAGTTCACAATTCAAAAAGAAAAGAATAATCACAATAATAATAATGAAAATCAAATAATATTGATTGTTATTTTCTTCAAGAATCGGATTATAATAAATCACTTCTTTCATCGTGAATGTCCATTTTGTTTTGTTTGGAGCATTGCAGAGATCAGAAAAACAGCATTTACTGTTATGAATTCGATTTTTGCAAATTGTTGAAGTTCAAATATTATTCGTATTACAACCCATTCGTAATGCAGAATTTGATCCTTGGCACCAGCTGAAAACGTTAACGAGCATGGCAGAGATTTCTTATTCGACTTATTGAATCTACAACAATGCATTCCATCTTTCAATCTATTTTCCACTTGTAAAGTGAATTCCTATCGTTGTAATTTACAGTAAATATAAATCATTACGCCAATCCAAATGATTGGGTCATAACAAATTGATTTGCTGTTCATAATGATTTGTCGAAATGATTGCACCATTGAATGTAAACTACCGGCGACACATTTTCATATTGAAAATAATTTTCGGTATGTTTTGTACCGCCGTTATAACATTGAAAATCAAGGCATTCAATCGATTCATAAATCTTTAGCAATTCAAAATAGAAAATCAAATAAACATAAAATTCAAACATTTTTAACGAATATTTATTTGACCTCAAATTTATTTGTAAACAAACAACTCTGATTATTTTAATTTATTTAAACAAATTCATAATTTGCTGGACACTGATGATATTCTGTATTTCAAGAAAGAGAAAGTTTTTTGTTTTGTTTTTTCCTCAACAGCTCGAAAAGTGTAATGAACGGCATAAAAGAGACTGTTGGAGGATGATCGAAAATAATTTTGAATTTTTCATTTTGACTTTTCTTTTTCTCATCGGGATTGAAATGAAGTAATTTGATCGATTCCCTTTTTTTTCATTGCATGATCATTACTCAAAAATTACATACGTATTTTTGTCTTTTTTATCTTGATATTTCCTTTATGTTTAAGTACTTCTACTTTAATTACATTGATTCGTGCTTCCAATTCAAATACAAATATAATATAATATATAATACAAATATAATATAAAAAAATATAATACCTTTCTATTCATCACTTGGAACTCTACACTTGATTTCCCTTTCAATTCTCCTTACTCTATTTGAAAATCATTTTTTAATCATGTCAGTGACGCTTCTTTTCTTTTTCTGTGACGATACTAACATATTTCTAGTTTAGCAATTTACTCTTACCATTTAATACACATCATCATTCATAAAATCATGTAAACACTCATGCGCAAGTCAAAAATACACATAAGTTAGTTTCTTAGTGAAGTGCACTGATAACGTCTCCCTAATATCGTGCCTCATCATTTCCCTGTTCGCCTCTGAATTTTCTCTTGTTGTGTACGTTTCTCTCCTTGGTACTTATTCTTTTTTATCTGTTTTTTCAGACATTTTTACTCAATCATCATCATATACTCCTCATTTCTCTCCAGTCATTTCTTTTATGTTTCGTATTTTCTCTTCTACATTTTTTGCGCTCTCTGAATCTATTTTGGTTACCATAACATTGGCTTCTCGCATGTTTCTTTATTACAATGGCTACATTGAACATTCGGTCATTCAATCTCAAATATCTTTTCAGTAACCGACACAGAACTATATACTATACCTAACCGTTTTATTTTCTATTTAGAAATGCTTTATGAGCACAAGAAATTCATTTCTTTCAAATTTCGCAAAATTCACTTGGTTGTCTGCTTTTAATGGCTGTCAAACACAAATTAAAAGATTCAAATTACTAAAAATAGCGAAACTGTCTATTGATAGAAAGTAGTTGATGTAGACAGTAATGCCGTTCTAGTTATTAACTCGTCATCGTATAAATAAAAATTTTGAATAAAAATTATTATTGATATACTTTAATAATAATTCATTTCATTTTATTCTCAAAAATTCTAATTAATGAAAAATTATTTCATTTAAACTTCAATAATACTATTTTTTAAAAATTTATTAAAAATTCATTTCGAGTGTCAAAATGTCCCCGCAATAAAACAGCAGTGTTGAAATGTTCAGACGTCGAAATGTCCCGTGCCCATTATATTTATTGAATTTTATTTTTATAATTTAATTTATATTATTTAAATAAATCCCTCAATTTAGATAAGTCCCTCCCCACTCCGACTCTTTCACCATGCTGGTAACTGCTGATTAAAGTATGACATTGCAAATAGGACTGAAACAATACGCATAAAACGTTTGAAATAATAAAAAAGAAGATACAAAAAATAAGAATTTATACAATTAATTTTAAATTACTATAACTTTTTAATTGTTAGAGTTTAATTTTCGGAATTGAAAAAAAAATTTTAATGTAAAAAATATTTTAGTATAATTAAAAAGAATAAATTAAAATATTAGAATTTTATAAATAAATTTTTTTAGTGTTTGAAATTATTATATCCAATCAGAATTCTGACAAATATTCTGTGTTTGATACACACCTATTTGGTTTTAGTTGCTCATGTTTAAAAATCTGTTCTCTCAATGGACGATCCACCTGACGATGTTTGGATAAGAACGAAGCAACAAACTAAATAAAAAAATAGTTCGTAAAAAGAAGAAGAATTAGAATGATAATAAATTGAATGAAGAAAATATATTAAGATAATAATTATTAGTTTTCGAAAAAAACCTTTTCAAGGGACTCGAAAGAAATGTTTCCAATTGTTGAATGAGACTTCCTCCACCCATTAGAACGATCCCCTTTGGAATTAATGAATGTTCAAGCGCAGTTTGAAAAGTCATATTAGCAACAGTGGTAATTTTTCCAATCAAATCTTTCATTAAAACAAATAATTGGGACCGATTCATTGAAAGAACATAATCCGAACCGGAAATAAGTCGCAAGATCTGAAATTTATTATATTAACATCATTCTTTTGATATTTACTGCAAAAATGTACTTTCACTTGAGCAGAATCAAATGCAATGAGACGGCGAAATAACTTTCGACAACCCATGTACAACTTTGCTATGGATTTACTGCTTTTTTCAAAGAGTTCCTTGTTTGGAGTTGACCCCTCCGTTATTTCGATAATAAAATATTTTTGCATTGCTTCTACAATTGAATTGACACCGGCAAATTTCGAATAACTGAAATGAGATTAAAGGAAATTCCAATTATTCAAAATTAAAAGAGTATTTTCGTTTAGCAAAATAATAAAAAATCATATTATTTTAACAATATTTAAATGCAAATGTAATATTTAAGGGTATGTATATATATTTTGTTTAAAAAAATACATGTATTTTGTTAAAGCTTTTTTAAAGAAATTTATTATTGTACATGTTTCGGAACTCATTTTCCATCGTCAACAATTGTAATGTAAAGGGTAAGATAATAAAGCGTTAATTGTTGGGATATTTTAGTAAATATTTTATTTTTTATGATTTTTGTTGGATATTGATGGCGAAATTTTCATATTAATAAATCATTAAGACAGTACAAACCATTAATTGATATTCAAAATTGGCAAAGTAAACCGTCTAAACTTTTAAATTCTTTAATTAAAATAGATAAAATATTTGCCATTATTATCCAATAAACATTCCGTAAAATCTCCGACTAAATAACATTTTATAATAGTACATATCACATTACAGTTGTTGTTGATAGAAATGTTCAATAATCAATTTCTAGAAAATATTAAAAAAAGTGATCTTCGAAAAAACTTAAGAATGAATTCTAAGATATATACTGACATGGTGGATACCAAACATAAGACTTTCATGGGAATATACCAGTGCACCAGTTTTATGTAAGATTTGGTACCTTGCCATGTGGCACGAAGCAGTATGGAGTGGTTTAGAAAGAACGCTATTGAGCTTCTTGAGTGGCCAGGAAATTCTCCAGACTGAAACCCCATCGAAAATATATGGACTATTTTGAAAAAAAGTCTCATTAAAACGTCCTACATCAATTGCTGAGCTGAAAAAAGCTATAAAGTCTGTCTGGGATACAAAGATAACGGATGAAATCTGTAAGGTATGTGTAAACTCCATGCCTAAGTCTTGAAGCCATCATAAAAGCCCATGGCGGGCCAGCAAAATACTGATTTATTCTGTTTCATATGTTACTTTGACTACTCAAATATATGCAGTTTGTAAAAAATGAATTGTCATAATAAAATGTTATAAGCATATTGTGTTCTGCAAAAAAGCTAAAAAATATGGCGGTCTTAAACTTATATTAAGCACTGTATTCATATATTAGTGAGTCTTGTGAACGCTTAATATATTGAATATATTTAATATTTTAATATACATAACAAAAATATTAAAAAAAACAAATTAGCGTTCACAAAACTTTCTGCCAGTTGTTTTCTGTTCAATGTCTGTGTTGATTTACAAAGTGGAGGTGCTTCACCTTCATCGCTTTTTTTAACATTGACTTTCTGGCTGGCTTGTAGGCTGATAGGTTCATCGATTTTAACCACCTGCTGATAGTCATCCAACTGACCTTCACACCTGAATCCTGTAGATTAACCCCAATGTCACGGGTGGTGATGCGAGGGTTAGCAACTGTCATTCGTCGAATTACACGGTCATCGACTGGCGTAGTTTTCTTCGGAGTACCTGCTCTGGGTGAATCACAGAATGATGCTGACGTTTCATACTTTACAGTATCTCCATGGACGGCAGTTTTCGATATCCCCAGTTGACTGGCAATATTCCTTTCACTAAGGCCTATACTTTTGAGAGCAATAACCTGTGAACGTTTTTTAGGAGAGAGACTGCATCGCTTACCCATCGTGTACGGATTATTCTAAAACATAAAAATTACCATAAATATGCAGGAACTCTCTTAGTATGATTGTTATTTAACAAATGTACTTCGAAAACTACACAGCATAAATGCAGTAAATAAAAAATCACATAACGATGCGAATAATCAATCAAACCAATAAGTAATAGTCATACGGTGATATCTGTGTAAAGGTCAAGGTCAAGGTTGCTAAAACATTACAGAAAGTCCCTAAACACATATCATACATCATCAGACAACTAATTAACTAGAAAAAGTTTATAAAATTGAATTGCATAAAAGTAAACGCTGTAGTAAACCATGTGTAATATAATATTAGGGCTACCATTTGATTTAGAAAAAAAACGGGATATTTTTGAAAGATGTCGTTTGACAAAAAAACGGGACATATTTGAAAAAATCCAGGACATTTCAGTTCTTACTTTTTTAATTCAAATAATATATAGATATAACAATAACAATCTTAAACAATATCAGATTTTTAAATTTATTTCTCATTTACATACTTTTCTTGTGACAAAATTTTATGAAGGACCTCATAATTTGCTTTTACGTCTTTGTAGAATTCGGAGCATGTTAAATAACTGTTATATTGTAGTGACAAAATAGCATCAAGCGTGCTGACATCAGTGGAACTCAAAGGAAGGTTTCAATGTCAAATTTCAGAACTTCACTTCCTGCGCTTGCTCTATTGTAGATAATATAGGCACTGCAACCACTTCCATTAAATTGTCAATGAAGTAGCTTTTGAAACTTTCGCCAAACGTTCACTTTACCCTTTTGATTTACACCACCGAAGTTAAGATTGGTATTATCAGCTGAGAAACAGACAATTTTTTCGTTTAAATTGAGTTTTTCGGTAATTTTGAGGATTTCATCGGCACTTGTTTCAGATTTTTCATCAGAAATTAAAACAGTTTAAATCTTCTAGAAAATTATGCTTAAAAAAATACTCCATGAATTGGATTGTAAGTGCGGACAACAATAGGAAGTAGTTTTATATTTCCGTGATTTGATATATCTGTTACAACAGAAATAAAATGGGCTCCTTTTAGAATGTCAATGACTTTGGAATGGATATGGGGCGTGAGAACATTTTTCATAACGGCCGCTGATTTAGTCCGAGCTAAAGTGAATTTCGGTTCAAAACGTAATTGAATAAGGCTTGATGAGCAATCATTCAATTTAAAGGAGAAAATATGTTTGGCTCTATGATATGAAAATGTAGCTTCTTTTGCTGCCACATCCGACTCGGCGGAACTTCCTTCGAATTTCTTGAAGAAATCTGATACTTTTTTTCTTGTGATTTCACCATTTACACCATATTGATGTCGTTTTGATTTCATGTGATCAATAATGTTTGATTCTCATCCATAGGCAATTGAGAAAGCTGACGGACAAATATTACAAAACGCTTTCCCTTCATCTCATTTAACGTTTTGTAAAAAATCCAATTCATTTGAATATTTATCACTCCGTGATATTTTTCTCTTTTTCGCAGACATATTTTTAAAACAAAGTTTTTTTTAAATTAATAAATTGCAAACTGAAAATTAAATTACAAATTGCGACTGAAAGTCGATTCAAATCACAAAAAATGACTCAAATTCAAAACCCGTACACCATCACGACACCAAATGACAGTGATGGTTTAATTACAATTTCTATATAAATATATATCTTTTTATTTGATTTATTTAAATTACTTATTTGTTTTTACTTTAATTTAAATAATTTATTAATTTTAATGATTTTATTTAATTACTTAGTCAATTTCCACTCATTTATTTAATTAATTAATTTTTATTTATCCAATTTAATTAAATTACTTTTAGTCATTTAATTAATCCATTTATTTGATTTTTAAATTATTTCATTAATCAATTCCACTCTCAATTACTTAATTTAGCTATTTTATCAATTATATTTTTTATTCAATATTTGCTATTTATCTTTCCCAAAACTGGCAAAATGTTCGGTCAAAAATAACAAATTTTCCGCTCCACTTTTCTTAAACTTCTGAATCCTTTTGAATATGGAAATTTTATAATTTTACAACGCTCAACTTCATCTTTCTTTGAGTGTTGTTCAATATTAGCCTTATGTTAGCCTCTATTTTATTATTTAGTACATATAATTGTTGAAACGTTTTCTACGAATGATACCATTCGCAAAATTTTCTTGTTAAACATAAATATAACTTTCAAAATTCACTTTAAATTATTTTTTATTACATGTTAAAAATTCTAGCTGTAATATTTATCTGTTTATTGATTTTTTAATAAACTTTATTGAAATTTTGACATATTTAAAACAAATTTTATTGATATTTATTATTATTATTATTTACTGTTAGAAAATATAAATAAAATTTCTATTTAAATAAAGATTGTTGAAAATAAATAAAACTAAACTTTATGACAATGATCAAAACTAAAACAAAGTTGGTTAAAAAATATTTTCAAAATCTAAATTCCTTTTGTCTTATTTCCCTTCTATTTCAACCCAAAGACAAAATCCTTTCGTAAGTCTCTACAAACATATGACCTCTAAATTGGTAAAAAAAGAATAAAATTTAGTTTAATTTTTCGTAATTATTTAAATTCAACTTGTTTATTCGTTGATTTTGTCTGTTATATTCACGTTATAATCATTTATAATATAATTATATAATTATATTATATTTAAATACACTTATTTTTACTATGACGTATTCGATTTTCCGAATGACTTTTTAAAAATAAATTTTATATAAATTATATATATTTATATTTGTTAAATATAATTATTTTGCGTGTTATACTGATATTCTTTATTCCGACATTTTCTCAGTCATTAAGACAGAAAATTAAATTATTGTGGTTAGATTTGTCAACCAATTATTGTTTGAATTGATAAATCTTCATTTCACTAATTTAAACAAGGACAAAGAAAAATTGTTTTTTTACTTCAAAAGTACAAGTTTATCAAAAAGAAACTATGAACTTTTAGAAACAATTTTTTATAAAATATTGCTGATTATTTCTGTAACAATAATAAAGTATCAAAGAGTTCGAAAAATGTTTAAACTAAAAACATCATCAAGCAAACATCCAAATACTTTTATTTCTTCTTTTCATTCAACTCATGTGAAATTCCCTTATCCAACTTTTTCACTTAACCAATTTGAGCCAAGTGATTCAATATTGTTTGTTTTGTAACAGGAAACGTTAGCAATACATCATGAGCACTTTGTGATGTATCCAACTCCATGGTTACCTTCAGTTATTCATAGTCTACCTACGTTCCTGGGCGACCCCGAAACTCACTATTGAGGTTAAAATGACCTTTCGCTAATTTTTGTTAAGCCATTTGAGACTGTTTGCTGCGCATTGTTTTAGAGATATCTTTCGATATTTTGCATGGTTTCTGATGCTGAGGTGCCATGTAGGAAATCGTACTTCTTAAAAGTTCAAATTTCTGGATTTTGATATTTTTTTAAAAAACTAATTTTTTATTGGTGTGTTCAATAGCCAAGATAAACTAGGGCCATTATTAAATGGAACAAAGGTATTTTAAGTGTCTAAAATCCCTATTTTTCAATATTCTGTTTTAAAAATTTTTATAACAATCTCACTTTTGAATATCGTTTACTATATTACTTAAATATTACATTCTTCAAATTCCTTCTTATAATTTTTATAATCGCAAATTTTTCATTGCCTATGCAATTTAATTATATAATTTTTTCCTTGTAATTGTTATCTAAAAATTATTAATAAAAACAAATAATTTCTTTTCAAAATTTATTTGTATAGCCATTTTTCACTTTTTGAATTTCTCCTACCCAACTCTGAATATTAAAACCAATTCCACATTACTTGTTCTCCTTATTTCATTATAATTCATCTCATTTTTGGAGGAACCATTTTATACAGATTAACAACCTTATATTATATATATATATATATATGTGTGTGTGTGTGTACATAAAAATAGTTTAAATATTTAATATTTAACTTAATTATTCTAATAAAACTACAAAAAAGACCCATCATATATGACGGATGAGTTGAATTTTAATCTTTGAAAGTTTCTGTTTTAATTTTTAAATCTTAATTATTGTTTGATTCATATGGGGGGCCAATATTGAAGTGGACCAAAAAAGAAAAAATAAAAATTCGTCAAAAGTTGCAACTTATGAATAGTTCAATATCAGCAATAAATCGAACAAATTTGTTATTTGGAATTAACTCTAAATCAATTTAAAATTTTGTTTGAATAATGAAGACAGTGATTAATTGATTGATCAAATATTTTGTTTGTGACTTGTTCAAAAAAATTATTAAAATGATAAAAAAATTAAATGAAAAAAAGATGCCAAAATGGCACAAAAGTAAATAATAAAAAAAGTAATAACAAAAAAAGATGCCAAAATGGTAAATGAAAATGATAATAAAAAAATAATTATGATAAACATCGATTTGTTTTAATCGATTAATTTAATTAAATTTGGCGCAAACGTGTTTAATTTAAAAACTATAAATATTGCTGTCAGTTTTTTGTAAAGAATATGTAACACGCGAAAAGTTTATTTTCAAAACACTGTTTAATTGATAATATTCAAACAAAATATTTATCAAAAAAGCATATATTAAATATTTCAAATAATTAAAATATCTAATATCCAACAGAATATTCGATCGATATATGTCTAGATTTCAAAATAATGTTTTCGAGGATGGTCGTTTTCTTTTTCAAATTAGAATCTGAGGTTTGTGTTCAAATGAAAAGTGGAATGAATGAGCAGTCAAGCGCTCGAGGAAAAGTGGAACATGTGATGAGAGTGAAAAAGGTGTTCTACCGCCGAATTCAAATTGAATCGGTCGGATATGTGAATAAATTGTTGATGGAAAATTCGATTTGTGCGCTTGGAACCGTCAAAGTGATCGAAAAGAGACAATTGGCGACTGACGCACCGCAAAAATTCTCGCGCGCTTTTCGCTGCAAGTGGAAAAAACGAATTGACAATATCAATAACAAATATGGAGAAATCGTTAATTTGAATTTCATTCGCGACCGACTCACCGGTCGATTGAAGGGATTTTGTTTCATTTGCTATGAAGATCAAAGAGGCGGTCGGACATTCAGAGTCGATCATGCCGAGGATTGTAGATTGTTGCCTCACGATAAAGACGAGTGGGATGTGTTAACGAAGTTCATCTGTGAGCGCGGATGCGGACCGGAACACGATGAAATGTTAAAGCAATTACAAGTCGAATCGGATGAAATCAAAAAGTGATTGGATTTGGAGGTCGATGAGTTCGAATAGAAGACGAAAGAGCAGGGTGAGCTTTGATCCTTTCCCCCCTGTGTCTTGCAGTCCACCCCCCAACCCCGGAACGCCACCACCACGCTGCGCTCACTCTGGCACCAACAATTATTATAATTTATTATTTATTGTTTCAAATGCTGTGTTGATTTAACATTCTTTCAATTAATCGACTCCAGGTGCCTTTCGGCAAAGGTGCTTCACAGACAGAACCATCTTGATTCAGGCTTTACAGATTGACCTCAGCTTTAAGCTGATTCACTCCTTGTTCCTCTGTCAATTTGCATTTTATCAGCATATATATGATCATAGTAAAATTTGAGCTTCGCCGACAAACTGTGATTCAGATGATAACGAAATTTTGAAAAATTATACTAAATTGATTTTTAAAAAAGTAATTATTAAATAAGAGTAAATAAATCTTTCGACGAAGGAAGGAAGATAATGATTGAACGTATTTATTAAAAAAATAACCTTAACCTTAACTTCTAACTCTAACCCTAACCTCTAACCATATATAAATGAAATGTTGATATTATTATTAATAACGAAAATTCGCAAATTTATACTAAAATGATTTTTAGCAATATAATTAGTAAATAAGTGATAGAAATCATCATTTATCAAATAAATTAGTATTTTAATAATATTTTCGTAAAAATTTATACGAAATTCTTTGTAGGAATCATCCAAATCGTCATTATTCAAATTCAGTGTTGATTTTACAATTTAACGACCTGAACGATTACGGTCAATTTCTGCGGCTTTCAGTGTCTTTCGGTGAAGGCACTGTACCGACAGAACCGTCTCGATGCGGGTTATCCAGAGTGACCACGTCCTCACGTGAAATCACTCCGGTTCCCCCGCAATTTTACATTTTGATTATAACGTTGTCGACAAAAAAACAAACACACTTTTTAGACAAACATAAGGGCTCAGTGCGAAAAATATTACTAACTTTAAATGTCTATAACTCCAACATAAATTCACAAATTACAAAAAATCTAATCAAGTAGGCTGTTGTATGACAAAATCAAAATAAAATTCATTTTAGTTTTCATTTTTCATGAATATGTCTTCAGAAACAGAAAGTCGTGAATTAATTATTCGTTTATTGCAAGAAAATCCACAATCAAGGCAGAAAAAAATACCAGAAAGGCAAAGGTTCGTCAGAAAACTGTTTCTAACTTTATTAAAAACTTCAATGAGAACTTGAAAGTTTTTATAAAACCTGGTTTGGGAAGAAGAAAGGGTTTTTCGTGTACACAGAATGTGAAGAAAGTAAAGGCTCTGTTAGAGAGAAATCCTCGTCTATCAAATCGAAAACTGGCGGTAAAGGCAAATTGTAGTGAGGAAACAGTTCGGAAAAATAAACAGTGTATGGGTTTAAAAGTGCATAAAGTTTAAACAGTACCAGGCCGGAACGCTAACAAGAACGTAAAGGCGCAGCAGCGAGCCAAAAAGTTAAAATCTGGTTTTCTTGCGAAGAAAAAATGTTACATTAGGATGATGAGACTTATGTGCTCTGCGAGTTTTCCCAGCTACATGGACAAGAATTTTACTCTGAAAATAAGAGAGTAGGAGTTGAAGAAAAATTTAGAAACAAGAAAAAATTTAAGTTTCTAAAAATATTTCTTGTTTGGCAGGCTATATATAGATGCGGGAAAAGGAGTAAATGCTTTGTCACATCTAGCACAATACACACAGAAGTCTATGTGAAGGAGTATTTGCAAAAGCGTTTATTACCATTCATAAGTCAGCACGGAGGTCTTACTTCCTTTTTGCCGGATTTGGTATCGTGTCACTATGGTTAGGCAGCCAAGAAGTGTGACGAAGACAATAACATCGATTTGGTGCAAAGAGAGACAAACCCACCAAATTGTCAAGAGCTTTGCCCTGGTAAAAAGGCAATTAAAGACGACAAACAAGAGGGCACAGACAATTGCAGATTTTCGAAACAAGTGGAATAATGCAGCCAATAACGTGACA
>MQRK01232374.1:0-10044 GCA_001938485.1 Girardia tigrina | reverse complement strand
TTGTTCTTCACATAAAATTGACTATTCAAAATATTTTGTTATTGATTTTTAGAACACAGGATATCGTTCTTGTTTTGAAATTGCAGGTGCACAGTTACTTTTTGAACGCACTGTATTAACGACTAATTAGAAGTTTTAATATACATTGTGATAGAGCAGTTCAAGAGCTTTAAAAACATATAACACGTGTATATAAACTATCTCTATTTGGTAATAAGAAACAATTGAACGAAATGACGTAGAAAATACGAAAAGACTCTTGGTTCACCCCAATGATGTAATAGCAATAGTGAATAATAAATAACAATAGAAAGTATTTAACAATCGTAACAATGGAAAGTAGCGAATCCTTACTCGCTCGCGACTCTTCAGCGTCATCTTCTTGCGCAGGTAGTCCGCATTCTCGACCAACTCTCTCGCCTTGGTCACTTGCAGTCGCAGATTCGCCATCACCGAATCCCCGAGGCTGCAGCCGCTGTCGCCCTCCACTTCTACAATCAATTGATAATGAATCAATAACCACACGACTCAAATCGTCACTGAGCGCCCGCGCGTATCCCGCATCGACCAGAGTCGCCATCAGCACATCCAGGTGGTACAGCTTCTTGTCTCTCCGGTGATTCTTCAAATCCTCGGCGCTAAATCCACAGAAAAATGAGTCTCATCATAAAATCGAATCCATTCGGACGATTATTCACCTCATACCGAACGTGGCGCATCCGAATGGACATTTCGTGTCGTATCGGAAATCACAAATGTCATTTTTGTGATCCAATAACCCACAAAATTTGCATTTGGCATCTGACATTGATTTCGTTACACAATAATATGTCGAATAAATAAATCAAATTTGGATCTATGGATCCTTATTAATACAATAAATTTCAAATAAATCGGTTCTATCTTGTTTGAATCAGTTAATTCAAACAAGTTTTTATGAAATTTGTATTGGATTATTCCAGCAATATCGTTTATTTCCGAACGCTATTACCGGTAAAATATTCTGGATTTTTTTTTGAAAAAAATAAATAAAATAATAATTTAAAAAACTTTAGTATTTTTCAAAATAAAACCAGTAAAAAAAATATTTTTCTAGTAATATATATAAGTTTAAGTTTAAGATACGCTTTCTTGTGCTTTTGAAAAGTTGACATTAGATTAAAATTCAAAGATGAACAAGTCATATCAAATGAAATACGACAAAATATATATATCATTCACAGCATTAATCTGTTAGAGAAAGGAAATAGTTTTATATTGAATATCTATCAAGTGATTAATAGGAAGTGATTCTAAATAACTGATAAATTATAATTTATGCATCGAATTGTTATTAAAATATGTATGTAATGTATTTTTTCTAATTGATGAAAGTATATTGTATAAATACTCGTACAAATCAGATTGTTACTTCGATTATTAGTACTTCTTAAGAATTTGTTTCTAAATATATGCTTATTTAAAATAATAATTGACTATTTACATATTTATGTACAGAAAATAAAACTAAATAGTAAAAGAAAATTCACCAAAGGGTGTGTCATAAATCTTTACAATTTATTTTTATGCAAGTAACGGACCAAAACATTGCCATGTCTGGTGTAAACTGTTTCTATACAATATATGTAATACAATATATGTTTGTATACAAATATGTAACATCAATTTTATTGTAAATCCACAATAAAATAGTTTAACAGATATACTAATAATAACAGAAATTAACAGAGCATAATAAATTTTACAAAACACAATATACGACACTCTCCCCGAGCTTGGTAAAGGTTCAACTCATTGTCGTTGAAATGTTGTGGCAGTCTCTATATTCGATGTTGGCTTTCGTTTAAACTTTGGTTTACTTGTTTAGCAAACGATTTGACAATAATGTTTCCTGAAACTCTTGTTCCTTCTTGTTATTCTCCTTTTCCTTCCGACGTAGAATAAGGACAGTATGACAAGGCCAAGTGACTAACCAAAACCGTATCATTTCTTCTATTGATTAGAAATATTGCGCTAATATGTGATAATATTTCGTCGATGATAATATTTCCTCAATCGATAGATTTTCTTTTTTCATTCGAACCAAAATTTGTAATAAAACTTGATTCTCCTGAGACATCCAAGCTGGTAGCTTTTGTGACTTTGCATTCATCTAAATTAGACATGGTCCTACGAGATTCTCTGCCAGAGCTTCTGAGACTAAAGGGAGACGTAAACATTGTAGCTTCACTTGAGCACAGATTTTGCCTTTATTATTGTTGGGGTATCTAGATGATCGATGAACTTTCTCGATAGAAAAGAAAACAAAACAGAGTCATTTCTTTATAAAAATATGTATTTAATAATCAAAAAATTACGGAATTAATTTGAAGTGCTTAACCCTATTTATTCGAATTTGGATTTTGATTAGTTATGAAAGTGAAGTTCAATTGCTTTAAGTAATTTTAAATTATATAAAGATATGAAGATTTCATATATTGGGTTGTTATCGCATTGTGTCAATGCCGAGAATGCGCACGGAGTCCCAGTGATGGTCGTCCGTTGTATCGGCGAGTTCCTTTTGATGTCTCGTGATGTTGATGAATGGCGAGTGATGGAGGTGAATAGATTGAGACACATGCGTTCGGGCAATAATGTAGTTCTCTGGAACGCAACGGAATAAGAACCGGTTAAAAAACAACGCTTTTACCCGTATGTGATGGCGTTTGTAATGTAAATTTCAGGCCGCCATCTAACCCGATCGAATCGACGGATCCGAGATATTTCGACTGTGTGTCGGTTGTCGCACTATCGATACAATCAATCGCCGCCGTGTCGACTTTAATGAAAAAAGCATAAGAAAATAGAAATTATAGTTTTATTTTTAGCACGTTCAGACGTCTCTGTTGTTTACCAGTCTTTTTTTAAAGAATTCTTTCTTATGTTATTGAAACAAATTTTTTATCATGCTTTTCCTTAATTATTTAATTAGTTAAGAAAAAATGTTTTTTTTAAAAATCGTTTTTTGTGTTCGTTTATTTTCGTTCGCTTTCTAATTGGAGCAATAATTATTTATTTTAATTTTTTCTAAATTGATGAGATAAGAAAATTTTATTTATGAGTTTTTTTTATTGATGGTGGATAAAATTTGTTAACGGCAATATTTATTTGTTAAAAAATTTGTGAATAATGAGAAAAAGAATTTAATTAAATGATGAGATTATTTATTTATAATGAGATTACAAAAGATAACAACAGAGTTGAATTGATTTGAAATGTTGCAATCCGAAGGAGGTTGTTTTGTAATAAAACTGGTCACTACATCATAAATTATAACTTCTCGTACCTCAATTAGAATCCTGTTCTTAATGAGTTAACTGTGATCAGTTCAAAAGAATAACTTTTTTATTTCCAGTTCAAATCTCGCTTTCACTTTTATATTTTCAATCTGACTTAATTATGGTAATTAGATTCGTCTACCGTCTGGTCTTTAGTAAATAATTAAGATCAAATAACTCCGTGAACTTAAAAGTTAATTAATCTAGTTTTTTTCAATCTTACCTTCAGCTATGTATAATTAAGGCATCGTTCTTTACATGATCTTCTTCTTTTATACCCTTGTCTAAATTTAATTTATCTTTATTTACTTTTTAAAATAATTTGTTTATTTTCTTGTAATAATTATTTATTTATCCAATCTTTTAATTTATTACTTTTAATTTAATTAGTTATATATAACTTATATTTATTATAGTAAATAAATAAATAATTTCTTATTATATCTGTTAATTAAAACCAATTTTATCTTATAAAAAGTTTATTATATTATATTCTTAACATTAACATTTTTTCTGGCCACTATTTGGATTCCTTCAATCCAAATTTCCTCTTGATAATTTCAGTTAGTCGAGAAATTTCCAGGAGACTCATCGGCCCATATACTGACTGAACCAGGACTTGCATGTCTTTATCAGTGTTTTACTTTTGTATAAAGCAAAACCAACTTAAGGTGTCATTGGCCTCATAAAGTTTTCCAGGACGATTATGAATAGCGACATACACCTTACAGATGGTGGTTTCCAAAACACATAATGTCCGATCTTGTCGTGGCACTGTAGGGCAGAACCCTTAAATTCACAATAATCAAGTCATTCTCCAGGTTTCTAATCCATTGATGGTAGTCGTCAGGAGTAGATGAAAATTTACTGAGAAAAATAGAGATGTTCTTTGTGTTTTGTGTGTTTATCTAAATACAAAAATATAGGCCTTATAAAAACTGTTTGCATGTTTTTCTTACATTTATTGACAGTTGATTTAACTCATAGTTCTTAACTCATAAGGTTTTTTACATCAGCGAAAATCTATAAAACAAATCATATGGATTTTAAAGCAATGGGGATACATATTTCATTTTTAGTGCAATGCATCTATACTTTTGGCCCCGACTGTATCCTAATAGGCTATTAGTAGTAGTTACAAAAAGTCAATTAAAAGTTTACGTGATGTGTTCCAGATAGATTTAAGTGTGAAATTATATATATTATCTAAAATGTATAATGGAATTTTTAATCATAATGAAAATACAGGTCACTTATTATTAAATTTATTCTCAAAACCAACATGTTTCACCATTGCAACATCTTCAGCATAATGAAAAAGTAATTAATTACTATTACACTTGCACCACAAAAACATACTTTAAAAATATTTTTAAGCACATTAAAATATTTTTATTGAAATTATGACGAAAAAAATAATTTACAAAATCAAGAGCTTTTTAAATTTATAAAAAGTGTCGAAATAATCCGAGCCCTTTGGGACGTTTATACTCTTAACATGCTCCCTGGCATTCTCCTTCTGGGCTTTTGTTTTATATGATTCTAATATTAGGTAGAAATTAAATAGAATTTTTCATGTACAATACTAATAAGGAAGATAAGAGTAGCGTATTAAGATTATCATTGTTCGAAAGGGATGTGACTAGTCTCCAACACTTTAGGGAATGTACATCTTGAACCTTAAAGAAATTAATTTTAAAATATTAAATATGCATTACATTTGATTCTTATCTCTTAAATTAAATTATTTCCTCTTACATGATCTTAAATAATATTTCAAATAACTATTTCAAATACACCTTTAACACTTTATGATATTGTTTATGAATATAAATGTTATGATATGCAACATACATTGGAGAGAATGTCCATCATCTCTGTACATGAATTCAAGAACATGGTCGAAAAGAGAGTATGAACATAAAAAAATATAAATGTGATATCAATATTAATAATTTCAAGATTCTGTATAAGCATTTTGATAGTTATTTGGAGAGAATGTCGTGTCATGCATTGCTAATTAGGTCACGTTGCCCTAACACCAATATTTTCTACCAGGTGAATTCAATCGATCGATTACGAAATCATTATTTGTGCATTTATATACATGTGAATTAAATTATTAATCAGTGACCTGAAGGTGACGGTTGATCCGTCGAAATAAATTGTCTTAAAATATATTTTTAATGGATGAATTTTGTTTTTATTTAAGATATCATTTACCAAATCATCAATAATGCTAAAGTAGTTGGAATCACATCTGTACTGTGATACATCTTCAGTGAAATCGAAAATGTAGTGGACATTGAAAGATAATATATGAGAAATTAAAAATTATTAAGAAATGAAAAGAAAATTAAATATTATTTTAAACATAAATTAATTTCTTAATATTTCTACAAAATTTATAATAATACCACATTATATTCTATTATAATAATAATTAATTTTTTTCTGTTGGATTTTATAAACAAAAAAACGTTTTTCATTCCGAATGTTTAATTCAAAAAAATATTAAAATAGTTTCTCAAGTAAATTACAAATCTGTCATCATTTATAAATTGATATGATCCTCTTTTTACAAGTGGTTCATTATAATAGTTTCGCGGTACTCAACAACTGCACCCAGCAACTTGCCCAATGGGATCGTTTTTCTTGAGTGTCTCTAAGTAGAATGAAGCTAATGATTTTTTTCCCTCTACAGAAAGTATTTAAGTCTGGTTGAAAATAAAAAGGAAACATTTAAATATTTTACCATTATAATTTATTTCGATTATTAAAATGAATGAAATAATAAAAACAAATAAAAAAAATAATGAAAAGCAAGGTAAAACAATGATCAATGACAAAAATGAATGTCTTTCATTTTAATTCCAGAAAATTCAGCCCGAGTCAAAACTACCCACAAACACGGTTTATTCCCAAAGGCCGCTACAAACACCATGAGATCCTGGCTCTTTAAAAATATTTTGGTTTGTTTATATTTTGATTATTAACCTTATTGAAAACGAAAATATGATTATCTGAAAATTATCTTTTCTAGATTTTTATCTGTCTTGATATATTAATTTATTTTTATTTTAACAAGCACCCCTATCCGACAGAAGACCAGAAGAAATACCTCGCCAAAGAAACAAACCTAACAATACTTCAAGTAAATAATTGGTTAAATTTTAAAAAAATTATTAAAAGAGTTTATTTAAAATCTATTTTCTTGTAGGTTTATCAACGCAAGACGACGCATTTTACAACCGATGGTCGACAAAAAGCCCTCTGTAATCAAACCTGAATCATTTTCCACGAATACATTTGAAATTAATTCGAATACTTTAAATTGTTCAAATAGAATAAGTAAAGGTTCAATTAATTTAAAAAAATTTTGTTATTTAATCTTTTATTTAATTTATAATACAAATAATAATATTAATTATAATTAAATTAAAAATTTCATGAAAACCACAGTTTATTAATTAGGGCGGTTTAACCGTCATCGTCAGAACAAATGATTTTTCAAACGAAATTTACTTTAGTTAATGGTTTTGTAATCAATAAGTCTTAAATAAATCATTTAAAAACACCCAAAAAAGTTGTAGAGAATGAAGTTTAAACCTTAATTTAATTAAAGGATGTAATGACAGCCTTAATAAATTAAACAAATTATTATATAACAACGGATATACAAATCAATAGTGACAAATCTAAAAAAATAAACCATTAATAAATTAATTGACAAAAATAATACTAAAATTAAAGATGTTCAATATCAAGAACAATCTTGCAATAATAATGATGAAAATTTAGAATTTGAATATGTTCTAACTGTACCATATTCAGGGGGATTTAAAATGTTTAAAAATTCTATTTTGAAGGCGTTAGATAATTCTATAAGTTTAAAAGTAATATCCTGGACCGACCTTCAAATTCTGTACACTCAGTTTAAGAAATATTGGGAGAAGCGTTATATATAAGATCTTTGGATCCTAAAATTAACGTTTAAACTGCATTCTCTACGACTTTGTTTGGTGTTTTTAAATGATTTACTGATGACGTATTGATTACATAATCATTAAATGCACTATAAGTAAATTTCGTTTGAAAAATCATTTTTTCTGACGATGACGGCTAAACCATCAAAATTAATAAACTTTAGTTGGTTTAAAAATTTTTTATTTGATTAATTGCCAATTTTATTTAACTTTATTCACAATAAATAAATGCATGATTTATTTTCTTTAATATTTCTTAATTTTATTAAAATAAATTAAATAAGTAATATTTTTTTAAATATATAATTAATTAATACTAATTACTAAATTTTTCAAAATTAATTTTCATTTATACATTTTTAATACAAATTTTTTGCTCTTTTTTTCTAGAAATTTAAGACTCATTTTGTTAATTTGAAACATTTTATTTGACAGAACTAAATTGTCTTAGGATTGATATAATGTTAATTTAAGCTGTAAAAATTGAAAATTAAAACAAATAATAAATACAATTTAAATATTATTATTTTATTTGTTCAGGTGCGCTGGATCTATTTCAGGCCAATGAAAACTATAAAAGTTTATATTTACCTTTTCAAAATAGTTTCCGAAATTCACCGATAAATATTTATTCAAACGAAATAAATTTCGGTGATAAAATCAACGATCAATTTGACTTTTCGGACGATAATTAAATATTTTTTAATATCTGTAAATTTTTGCCTGACTTTCTATTTTAACAATATAGTTAAATAAAATTAATTGGTTTTCTTTGATTTTATTAATAATATTTATTATTATATTATTTAGCACATAAATTTTATTCTTCGTATTCGTCTAACATAAACATTACCTCAAATTCCAAAAATAAATTATTTTTACATCGATGTCGACAGTTACTACGTATTAACCCATTACCTACCAGTGATCTCATATGAGATCATTTAAAAATCACAAATTTCGTGACTATCTGTCAGTATTTACACATATCTAACCTTTTTGCTATATCTATTAGATATATTTCTCTGATATTCAAATGAGGTTTGCTAATTTTCACTATAGATTTAACAAAGGCTGTTTTATGCTTGAAAACAAAGTTCCGAAAAAAATTTAGTTTGTAGAATTATGGGAGGTAATGGGTTAAGTAAGTTTAGTATAACTAGCAAATCGAGTCCGAGAATGATGGAGTACAAACTTTCGGTAATTACCTTCTGAGATAAAATAAATATTTGCAATTATATTAAGACAAATTAGTAAATTCTTTAAGTCAAAATATTTAAAAGGGTTTATCAAAATAAGTGAAAGTAACATTCGTGAAAAATAGTGCAATAAAACCAAAATAAAGCAATAATGACGATTTAAATAATTAAAAAAAAGACATTACAATAATTTCTAAAAATTGAATTATCCCAATTGCCAGTGGCAATAGTTTTGCAAGTTACTTATGGAAGCAGTCAACTTCCCACGTCTAACATTGTCAAGGCTTCTAAAGGTGATTAAGGACGAATTTTTGATTTCATCGAGAATGTATCGCGTAAATTTGGTAGGAATAACTTTTAATATATAGTTTAACTCATCAAGTGTATTGATATGTAGATTTGTTATTGCTTTAGTATGTAGCATCAACCTGTTTATAATATACACTATTTATAGACAGAAATTTTCTGTCCGTATTGGGTAAAAGTTACATGTTCAAAAAACCACAAATATATTTACATTGCTGCTAGAATGCATCAATCTTGTAACTAGATTAGTACTCTAGTGAATAGGACACTGAAACTAGATCTCACGAGAAGAGATCAAGAAATGGTCGTTTACAACGTTTGAAAACTCACAAAGTCGAGATCATCACTATAAAAGCCGTAAAGAATCAATAAGGAAACTATCTGCTATGTTTCCAGTAATTACAATTCAGCAATCACTAAAAGTATATAAGAGATTTTTGAGTAAAAATGCTGTCAAGAACCCCTTACTATAAAAACATGATGTGATCAGAATTCACTTTTGCATGAAACATGCAAAATGGACCATAGGACTAGTCATCTTTAATCACACGCAAGGCGCAATATTTATTTTAATTATTTTGACTTAAAGAATTTACTAATTTGTCTTAATATAATTGCAAATATTTATTTTATCTCAGAAGGTAATTACCGAAAGTTTTTACCCCATCATTCTCGGACTCAATTTGCTAGTTATACTAAACTTACTTAATACGTAGTAACTGTCGACATCTATGTAAAAATAATTTATTTTTTCATATAAGGCTGTAAGACGTTTCTCGAATCTTTAGGACTACGTCAAAGTAAGTGACTTGGCCGTAAGACTGTCAGAGACTTGCGTCGTTGTTTTTGTGCTCTCAATATATGTATTACTTCCCTTTTGGTCTTATTTGTTTTGCGATGCATGTTTTCTTATTAGAATATTTCCCATAGTGTCGTTTTTAGCGCAATTTCCATACTGACAATTGCGATTATTAATTGGTTATTTCTGTGTGGATGTGTGTCCGCAGCTTTAAGTCGTATCTCCTCCTCAACGAAGCAATATCGAGGGCTAGTTCCAAAAGCAAATACGTTAAGCAAGTTCGGAGGATGATTGTGGGCCAAAAAAAATTCCCGGAAATCCTTTATTGATTTCCTGGAAAAGCCAAAAAACCTCGAAAAAATGCAGTTTTTGGCCTATATCTCGGCAACCAGACCACTTAGCGACTTGAAACATTTACCAATCGATTCCTGCAATAA
>MQRK01232370.1:1727-12888 GCA_001938485.1 Girardia tigrina | reverse complement strand
ATATATATATATATATATATCGGAGGTAGAAGGCGTGTTGGCAGAATTTAAGTTTATAATCCAGCCTTATTCCCCATCAAAAAATGGAGTCATTTTGAATCTACATTTGAGGGAATTACAAGAACTATAAATGGTATTGTGGTATGGCATTTTTGGTTTTCAATCTCTCTTTCAGTGCCATAAACCGTCATAGTGGAACTTTTTAGTAGGATTAAGGAAAGATTTAGAAATGCAGAAAACAAGTTTCCTACGCGGAATTTCCGGAAATTCACCCTATTTACAAAAAATATCGAATTTAAACATATTGATGTCATTTTTCGTTATTCTTCAAGCAAAAGTTTACGAGCTGTTGCACACTTATCCATTAATTAATTAAAATTCGATTTTTAGTTAAAATAAGGTTTTTTTAATAAAAATAAGAAATGTATTTGGGTAGGTGGTGGAAGAAAGCGACATGAAGGATGGAAAAGATAGTTAATGTGATGTATGTTGTGTCTAAACAAACTCTGTTCTTAAATAAGAAATTTATTTTAATCATTTTTCAATTCATTAAATTTCTATTTATTACATTTTTAACGTTTAGCTTTGTAGTGATTGTTAGAATCTCTCGAGTCCTAAATTGTCTGTGAAAAATTGGAATTCGTAGATCCGAATAGATGTTAACTGAGAATAATAAAATTTACCAATAATCAATTCACAACAAAGAATTAATTCGAGAATAAGATTTATTGAGCAATATTTGTAGATTCAATTTCACACTTAAATTACAGTCACGCAATAATTCACTCGATCGCAAAAAAATAATGATTAATTCAAACAACATATTTTTTAATCATTAGTTTTTCTTAATTGTTTTTTTTAATTTAATTCATACGCAATTTTCTGAGGAACTTTTCGGTTAATAATTAACCTGAACTTTGTATTTTCTTTAATTATTAATTCTATAACTTATTGATTTTAGTTGTTTTTCTTTTTTTTGAGAATAAACTTTTATTGGACACTCATTGATAAATAATTTATTTTCTTCATTTCTTGTTAAATTTAAAAATTTCTATTTTACTAATTTACCCTAACAGTGATTAAGTGTCTTGTGATTAATTGTCTTGGTGATTAAGTGTCTATTGATTAAGTGACTAATGATTAAAAGTCACGAAACAGTATCCAGTAAGGTCTTCAATTCATCATTATTCACTTTGGTTTAGGTCTTCAATGTAGTTCACTTTCAAGCCTAAATTCTCGGAACGGAATTTCGTAAACTAATGATGTATCTTTACAATAAAAAATATCACAATATCAATTCAAAATGTGAGAAATATTTAATCCTAAATTAGTTACTTAACAAATCTATGTATGTCACACTGATCGCAGAGCGGCAGGTTGAACGCGGTAGCCACGCCCAGAGTTCTTCAACTCGAGTCTTGTTGATTTCTGGTTATCAAAATTTTTATCACTTTCATTTATTATCCAATCACCAAGTTTGGCTCAAAAGAGGGCCGTATTTCTTTCGCAACTTGCTATGATCTTAGTCAACTCTCCGGGCAGCAGCTGTATCACTCCCGTCTGGATCTCTCTGCTCGCAATCGTCGACTTCTTGTTGAAATGCGCCAATCATTTGGCCTCAATCGCAATCCGTTGAAAAACTTCGTTTACGAAATTGTTCATGTTTGACTTGGCTTTGTCGGAGATGCCAGTGACTGAGTACATCTGCTGCAACAAGAATTCTATCATTTGTATTTCACCTTCAGTTTTCGATTCGGGCATTGATGAAGATATTAGAGATTGTTTGGGTTTTCTTTAATAATTTCAATTTTACTCTCAATTAAGCCGATTTTGATTCAGAAACAATATTTTCTTTTATTCTCATTCGCAACAAAAAATCAATATCGTCTAATAATTTTTCATTCGATTTCAATTTCTATGTAAAATAATACCTTAAAACAACAAAAAATACATACAATTCTTAGCTTATATTTTTCTATTGACAACCCAAATAAATTATTACATGAAATTTCCAAAATATTAAAAAAATTTCAATTTAATTTTTTTAATATTTTCAAAAACATACTTAATGACATCATACATACAAATCTTTATTTTTCTAATTCTATACTTCTATTTTGATAATATTGAAGCTTTAATATTTTACAAAATATGGAACTGTTTCAACAACTGAATGCAATGATTGTGTTCAAAAGTTGCTTCACTATATTATACTTCTCCTTTTCATACTATAAACATAAAAACCAACCCATTTTGTTTTTCAATTCAATAAAGTTCATTTTAGTCACTATGACTACAATATTACATTCTTGACTTTGTAAGAACTTCATTCTCGTCAAGACATTAACCGGTCTCCGCTCCATGTTTCTGGATTTACAATAAAACTGCTAATGAAGAAACAAGACAAAAATATTTTTTTAGAAAATTTTGCAAAAAAAAACCGTTAAATTCGATTTAAAATTTATGAAACCAAAAAAGAAAATCTGAAAATTAATCAATAATATAATAAATATTTTCAATAAAATTTTCTATAATTAATTAAATTAAATTTATAAAACAAGTTCTAAATTGATTTTTTTTGTATAATAGCTTCAATTATTTTTTTGTTTGACTTGAAACACTTTTTAGACAAAAAAAGTGTTTTATAAATATTATTATTTATTAAATATTATTATTATAAATAATAGAATATATAAGTAAAATAAAAAGATTTTCTTAAAAAACCGTTTTTTAAATAAAATAATTTACTAAATTAAATTGGAAAATGAAGGTTTGAGAATGGAATGGAGGGAAATATGTGGAGAAATCATTCGCTTGACAAGTGGACAAATGAAGGGCTCTTTTGTTTTCATTTCTTCTGGACTAGTGGAACTTTAAGTGATTTCTAATATCAGAAGAAATCAGAGCTAAATTTCATTAAAAGTGGTCCCATTATTATTATATTAAATATATATGTAAATATCATATATTATTATTATATCTTGTAAACGATAGTTTATCTTAATTGAGAAATACCTAATAAAAATGATTTTTGAAAATATGATTAAAGGACATTGTGGTCAAGGCTGTCGCTGAGCTCGGTCCTGTGCCAGGCCACTTTATTGTTATAATTCGCAACCACGCTCCTGCATTTTAGATACACTGATCCATTTGTCCCTTCCGGCAGGTTTTGATATACCCGCTAAATTGAAGAATTGAAATAAAATGAAGCGAATAAGCAGTGACCGAAATCCGAATCGACAACGACTTTTGAGTTAGTCATAAAGTGACATTCGTTTCGAGAAGAAATAGCAGATAAAATTTTTGATTGAAAATGTTTACTTCATAATTTACACTTTTTATTTGTACAGATTTAATACATTAAAACAATTCGTTTTTCTATTCACTACTTTGATTAATAATCATAACACATTTTTTTTAATTTTGTTGATTAATAGTTTTTATTTAAATTATTGGAGCACCACAGACATGTTTCGATGTTTTCATATATAATAATTATCAATTATTGTTTTTAGAAAGAAGACTAATCATAATTAAATGGTAATACTAAAAATAAAGTTTAATTAATCAAAATAATATTAGTCGAAAACTTCAATTTAATTCATTAGTTGATAATTTAAATAAAAGTAAAATTTGCAAAACAGAATAAGAAATTAAATAATTTAAGAAAATTATTTGGAGTTTGTAAATTTGACGTTAAAATACAATTATGAATTTGAGTAATGTTAATTTATTAAAGGACGATATCGATATATTAAAATGCGGACCTAAACATCCAATAAAATCAAAATTTGATGTAACTAATAATTAATTAAATTTTAAAATTATATCACAATGTCATAAAGTTGAAAATGTGTTCAGTAATGAATCAATTTGATCTGATATTGTTAATAAGTATAAATGTAATTGGTGCGATGCCACATACATTGGAGAGTCCGTTATCTCATTGAACGAATTCAAAAACCTATGGGAAAATGTGAATGTAATGTTTATATTGGTAAGTTCAAAATTCTGTGTAAGCATTTTGATAGTTATTGGGAGAGAGTGTTGTGTGAAACATTGTTAATTATGTCACGTGGCCCAAAAATCAATGTTCGAATAGCAGTCTCAACCAGCTTATTAAGAATGTTTGATTAGCGTGATTTCATACAATGAATTACATAATCATTATTTTGCATTTAAATATAGATTGTTGGGAGCGTTGTTGCGTTCATAAAATTTTTGAAGTTACAATCTTATCAAATTAATAATTAAACAATCACATTCCGTAAAATATTGCTATAGATATGTTAAAATAAGATTTTCAGAAATTTAATGTAAAAAATTAATTTATGTAAGAAATAAAATAAATTTTACGGTAGGTTTATTAAAAGATTTATTGAAATATTATATTTATTTCAATATAAAGTAAAAAAAGTTAATTTCAAATTTGATGAAAATATTTAAGTGAAAAAAAATCAAAAGTAATATAAAGTTTAATATTTGATTTGCGAAATGAAAGTAAACTAAAATATTTTGTAACTTTCTTTTATTTTACACGATTAAATCGAAGTAAATTAAAAATGTCACTATAATTTTATTTTTTCGAAATTTTAATTGGAATCAAAATATAATTGTAAAACAATTAAATCGATTTAAATGAAACTGCGGTTTTAATTTTAATTTGGAAAACGTAATTATTGATGGAAATATAATTTTATTTTTTATGTAAAAAAGGGGTAATTTAAAAAATGTTAAATTAAACGGAATTGCGATTTTAAATTCTATTTTCAAATATTATTAAATCCAAAGTAATTTTTAAATTTATTATGAAAATGAAATGAAAAATACTATTGTATAGAATTGGGAAATTTAATTGAAAAACAGGTAAATTTCAAGGTACAATAAAATTGAAATTTAATAAAAGACGAAACAAAATCTTTGTGACAAAATTTTAATTAACTTTATATTTTTTTATTAAAAAAAGTATAGAATTTTAATTCGAAAAAAATACAATAACCATATTTATATTTATATCAATTCTTATTTATAATAGTTTGTAAAAAGAAAGTGCAAAAGTTCCTCGGAAATATCTGTTTAAAAAAACTCAAATTGTGGTAGAAATAAAGTTTTGTGTTCATGACAACGTCTTTTGATCAAGAACCCAATATAGATGAATTATATATTTATCAGTGACCTGAAGATGAAGGTTGATCTGTTGAAACATGAACAAAGACATTCGGTTTTTAACAAATAATGACTCATCGAGTCAATTTCAATTTAATCAAGTCGACTACAAGAATGACGTCATACGTTATGACGTCACAGTGTGTTGATGAGAACAGTCATTGCATATGTGTACCGATCGGGTGTTTGATTGAGTGGTTCAGTTTTTCAGTTTTGTCAGTTTTAGGAATTTTTTTGAAATTTTTTCAGCTCAAGCAATTTCATATTTTGACAATTGTATGAATTTTTTCGATTGTTGAGTTTGTCATTTTTTTGTGAGTTTTTGATTTATTCATTCGTGAAACAATTTGTTCTAATTTTCAAATTACTATTATTTATTACAATTTTATCGATTTATTTTAAACCTTCGATTTATGTTTTTGAATTTCAATGAAACCGTTATTGAGCTTTCTGAAATTTTAATTAAACGATTATTGAGGCTTTGAATTTTACAATAACAATTAAAAACAAATTTTAAAAAGACAATTTTGAATTTTAAATTAATTAAATATGAGAATAATTCTAATTAACTCAAATCCTCGTAATACAAATGAGCTCAGCAAAACGAGGTCAAGTTCCATTTTCAAATATGCACTTCTACTTCCCCCGTCCAATCTTCGGGCAACGTGGGGATCGAGTGGAACAACGTTCTTGCTGGAATACTAAGTGTCTTCCAGAAACTGTTAGGAAATGTGGAATCAGTTTGTCATTAAGGTAAGAGCAGTATCTGTGACTGTTCATCGTTTCAGTAGAGATGTCAAAATGAGCAATTCAATCGAATCAAGTGCATGTCCACACAATCAAAGTTGAAGTTTTAACTGCTTTAGTGATTTGCATTCTAAGGTTGTCGTTTCCAGCTTCTTTTTGTAAAAATATGTCTAACGTATAATCTATGAAGAAGTCAGAAGACTTTTCAAATATTTTTTTGATATTGTAAGGAATAGATTACATGGATTATACATCTATTATACATGTGTTATAATAATATAACATAATATTAGAAACATCCATGTTGTATGACAGATAATAATTAATTTCATTTTGTATTTTTCTGAAAGCAATTTTACAACCCCATTACTCTGCTCCCAGAGCCGCCTATACCTCTTTGTTCCGCCACTGCTTTCACTTGTCCAAATAACCCCATTATCAACAACATTTACGACCCCATTTCCTGTTGCCGGATCACCCTCAACATCTGACTGATTTCAATGATTTTTTTCTAATTTCTCCTTAGGCATTGATCCATTCCAGCTTATCCTAAACTTCACTGTCAGTCTCTCAATGTTAGCACAAGTAACCCATAACATTTCTGCAACTAGAACATGATCTTTCCTCTTCGCCAAAATTCCATTTAATTCTCGAATCCCACTTTAACATTTGAAAGATTCTTGCAATCTAATCTGCATTACAAGAACATTCTAAAAAAAAACCTCATCATTTTATACCGATGTAGAAATTGTTCACTCTTCATTAAGAATGCTTTCGAATTTCTTAGACATGAGTATCGATGGAATGGACAGATCGAATCTAAACCTTGTCATCACATACACTTGGTCATTCCACATAACCACCAGATACGTCCACACATCTTGGACTACCCTTACTTGCAAATATAGTTTCTTCAAATCTATAAAAGCGCAGTTAGAACCTAATTTTCATCACTGCCACAGTTGTGATTGACAACTAACATAACTGCTACTCTGAGAGCTATGGATTTATTCATTCAATAACATGTAGCCTAATACTGGTTGTACTCTTGTCATATTTCGTTTGACCTGTTCCAAAATTATTTTTTCTGTCTTTATTCTCATCCCTCTATTATTAAAACACCTTTTTAAATCTACTCATTAAATTCTTTTTAAAAGAGCTCCTTATCATCACTGATAATGTGATACTTAACAAATGATGCTCTTCCAATAGGATGATCATTGACGAACTTCAATCTTATATTCAAATTATTTCTGCAAACGTAATTTAAAATTCATCATCATTTGATTTCTAACTTTCTCCTCATTTCAAGTCCAGTGATTTATTGTAACCAAATTTTACTCATAAGTCTACTCATATCGTTAATCCATGCCTAAGAATAATAGCCTTTCTTATTATTATATATAAAATTTTGCCGGTAGTCATTTAACCATAATCGCTTCAACAGTTCCCAGATCTATTTCGTCAATCAGCACAAGGATATCTAGGTGATTGCCCTCAAAAGTTACAAAACTTATGTTCTTTAGCCTGTCCATTCATGACTTCGTGCATCCTCTTATGATAAGAGTAGCACTACTACAAGTGTCGATCATCACTTCATCCTCTTGCCATCGATTCATGCTTGTCGGATCAAGAAAGTTTGACTTATAAATGAAAATGAATAAATTAATAGTGATTGAAAATTTTTAAGGCAATTTACGACAGCTTGACTAGCACAGTTTACTTCCTACTACCACCTCCTCTAACTGTGGTCCTATGTTTTGTATTTGAAAATGGTTAGACATAGATCCTTTTCTCCACATTTCTTTCCCGATACATTAAAATCTCAATAAATATGACCGACCTTTCAATATTTAAAACATTTACGCTTACACATATTTTGCAAGTGTCCAAGCCAATTGCATCCGATTCATCAAAGTTTATTCATAATCACTGCCAGTTCTTTTCACTTGAGGTGATATCTTGTTGGGTTTACTTTGGATTGTTAAATCATCTTCTAATTTAGACTGCACTTCTTTTTAAGTTTTATGGGAAGCTGTTAATAAACAACAGTAAACTAAATGCATTGATGAGATCATGATCTCCAACCACAGTCTTGACAGTTGTTTGATTTCAGACGCTGAAATATCCAAATAATCACCCGGTAATATTTCTTTTGCCAGTAGTACTCATGCATCAAATTTGCTCAAACAGGACAGTCGGCTCAATTCGCTTTTAATTTGCTTGTTCTTTCTTTGATAACCAGACGATAATCCCTTCCAAATGTCATACACCCATCTAACCTCATAACTAAGACTTGTACCTCTTTTCCTCTAAACCATCAACCTTAATGATAATTTGAAATTGTTTTGATTCAACGCGCGACATATTCTCCTAAACCGAATTTCTTGAGATTCCTGACTGCTTTGATTGCAGCGATAACGTTTGACAAATTGATAATACGATTTTTAAAAGTGATTTATCTACAATATTTGTTCTATTTAAAATAAATATAATATCAAATATTTAATTACAATTAAGTTTCGTTTTAAGGACATTTAATGGGTTTCAGAAACATTTATTATTGTCGTCAGATTCTCATTATAAAATGTTATATGCGGAAGAGTCTCGTTATTTTTTAAAAATATTTAAATTTCTTTTTCAGATTAAACGTACGTTGTCTCAATCACTCTGTCCAAAATTTATTTGATCAGATTTCGGTTGTTAGTTTTAATTAAAATTCATTTCAAACTTGCGATGTTATCGAAGCCCATAAATTTTCAATATTGATTTAGAGATAATTATCCGGATTATTAATTTGATCGAAAAACTCAAAATTCTGTAAAGGTTTACGAAAGCTTTCAACATGAAGATAAAATCATATTATTAAGAACATTTGTATTGTACTTTGAAAATATTTTTAAACTAAAAACTAAATTCAGTTTACTTGATGTTCATAAAAATAGTGAGACTTTCAAACATAAAATCACATTTAAAATAAGCTGTTATTTTCCATAGTAAGCAAGCTATAAAAACATCATTTATTATATTTATTTTAATAATTGTCTTTTAATGTTTAACTAGGTGCAGAATGTTGAACATTTCCTTTTAAATGTTCCATTTCATAACATTATTATCTTCTAGTTCCTGAAAAGGAAAAGATGGAAAGAGATATTTATCAATCTGAGATCTATTTATTATGAAGAAACTGTGTTTTATAATACTTTCAAACGACGGTTCAATTATTTCAGATAGGATCGATTATCTGTTTCTGGTGAAGAAAGTTTAGACAGACCCTATGAAATTCGAGGACAAATATCGACTAAACTCAAAGGAAATAAGACTTATTGAACGACAAATAACCACCAGAGAACTAAAATGTGCTTAAATATCAAAAAAGTACACTATACGGAATTTTCGGTAAATAAAATTTAAAAATTATGCTCTTGTTTTTCTCAACTGTTTTTAAACTGGAAAATACACGATTGCCAATCAATATTAAAATTATTATATCTAAAACTATATTATTATTTATATCAATCAGATTCCATCATCTCTCTTTTTTATCTCAAAACATTCCAAATAATAATTCAAATGACAATATTATATTTGCCTTTTCGCTTGCTCAATTTAATTAAACATATATAAAAAATATATTTAAAAAATAATTAAATAAGTTTCAAAAAATATAAATTTATTAAAAAAATCCTTGTAAAATTTGAATTGATGAATGTTAATGTATTTTATTTGAATAAAAAATTATTATTATCGGTAAAAATGTTTGTTTAAACTGAGTCATGTGACTCGTTATTATTGGGCAAAAAAATTAATTTGGCACACATTAATTGTGAATAGTTATAGTAGATTTCTTTGATTACATGTGATCAATTTTCTTTTAACGGATATTATCAAATAGTACACCTAATCAAATGACCTAATCAAATAGTATGACTATTTGACCGTTTTATTTTTGTTATTAAAAAAAAAGTTTTATTTGTTTAAATTTCCATTTATTATTTTTAACTTAATCCCAATAAAATGAGTAAACGGGTTTACACAATTTCCTTCAAAAAAGAAGTGATAGTTTTCATGGAAAATCTTGTTATAAAGCACAAAATAAATGTTTCCGCTTTTTGATACAGAATCCATAAAAGTGATAATATGGGACTCGTCTAGTGCTCACATATTCAATAAAGTTAAAGAACATTGTAGAAAAAGAAATATTGAAATGATGTTAATTCCGAGCGGATTAACTCCATATTTACAAGCGGGAGATATTGGTATTTTCAGAGAATTCAAAGACAAAATATTTTTATTGATTAATGAGTGGAAACATTCTTTATTAGTTGAATATACAAAAAATGGCAATCCAAAACCCCCGAACAGAAACATTATTAATTCGTGGGTATGTGATGTTTGGAACAATATTTCAATTTCAAACATTAGTAATTCAATTATCTAAGCTGGAATATCAAGTAATTATATTTTCGAAACACATTTCGAAACATGACGTTTACGGTGAAAGATTTTGTGAGAAATTTACGTACTAATCAGAATTTATTGATGAAGAGTATGAATCGAGTGACAGCTTGCATGAACTTGATGTTTTTGATATTGTTGATGAATGAAGTAATAAATTTTAACAATTTTATTTTGTTATTTTTATTTAAAATGTTTTCGAAAACATCAAATAGTATGACTAAAACTAAGAAATTTTTAGTCATACTATTAATTATTATTATTGAGAACATTTGGATAAGTCTCATTTGAATTTTTATTGCAATTACATTTAGAGTCATTACAACTCTCAGAAAGTCTTTCATCGTTGGCCATCGTTCTAATTGGTTTTCTTATTTCTGTTTTTAATCATGATTATTCGAGCAATTTTTCTAAGTTATTTTTTAAAATATTTAACCTCTAAAAAATATTAATTAAAAAATAATAATTTTTACCATTTTGCAATAAATCCAAAAATAATAAAAATGTCATCCAATTATTAAAAATGCATTTAATTTAAATTTAACTAAAAATTATTAAACTTAATTTTTAATTGTGAAATTAAAAAAATGTTAAGGTCCCATGTAGGTTAAAAGAAAAGTAATAAAAAAGTAATATAAACAAAATTGGACGGGCATATGCATGCATCTGTAAAATTGGTGCAAAAACTGAAGTGGTATTTAAAATTGACAAGAAGTGGTACTTAAAGATAAATTAGAAACACTTAAATGTGTCAAGTGGGGAAAATGAAGCACGAAAAGTGCAAAAGATT
>MQRK01232369.1:11347-27356 GCA_001938485.1 Girardia tigrina | reverse complement strand
TCTTGTATTTTGTATTTAAATATAGTTTTATTTAACCGATGTCTTTTAGTTCTTTTACTATCATTATTTATATCGTCTCTCTTTTATCGCCATCTCAAAATCAATCAGTGACATTTTACTCAAACTCAAAAGTGATTTGCGGACAGAAAGAAATTTTTATCTGAAAATCTGTTTTTTGATTTGATATCTAAAATTATCTTTTATTTTAAATTTATATTTTGTTTTTATTTTTATGTAATTTAGTAGTGATCTTCGTTTGTGATTAACAAAAATTATGACTTGGAAAATTATGTGTTAAAATTGTAAAAAAAACCAACTGTAAAAATTTGTTTGATTTGAAAAAGAAAATTATTTGATTTTAAAATTGAAAAAAGTAAAAAAAAATGATTAAATTGGGTGAAAAATTATTATTTTAGAAAATAATTGATTAAGTTTTTGTTTGAATAATCAATTGGATTGAGTTGTTTTGTTATAGAAAAATAAACGATTTGAAATTTGAAATTATTATTATTTTTTTAATATTGTCGATAATCTATTTTTCGGACTCATGACGACCGTGTGTTATGAAGTAATCAACACTATTGATACCGTGCAGTTCTTTAACAGTACTGAAATTTCACCTGATGGAGAATTCTGTGTCAACTGCTGCTACCAACTTGAAGAGTCCAATAAAAAAAGAGAGGGATCAATTCTCCTAATACAACTAGACGGTACATCTGCGAAAATTGTAACTAAAGTATCCAACATAGACGGAATACTGGACTCGTGTTGGGTGTAACAAAACGAGGCAGTGTTTGCGGGTGCGTTGGGCAACCTATATTTATACTTGTAAATTTCAATCATCGATTATTAAAAGAACAATAAAACACGATTTTTGAAAATTTATTATTTTATAATTCTGATTATTAAAACACCGATAGTTGTTTTAAAATCTTTTTTAATAATTAAAAATAATATTTTTAATTCAAGTAAATGCAGTTTACATATGCCCCTGCATAAGATGCGGAGTATCATGACAAGTAAACATTTAATCTGTCTATTGAGACTTTCTTTGAGCAACCATCAATCTTTAGGTCAAAGGTTTTCAAGTCGTCAAATCTGCTGAGTACCTCATAAGGTCCATCGTATGGTGGCTTCAGCAAGCCAAAGTTATCTGTCTTGATCCATACGTATTCGCAGTCTTTGAGAGCCTGTGGTAGACAGATCTTGCGGGCCAACTGCTTATTTACGATTGGAATACCGAATGCGGTTATAGCTCGTGTGACGTGGTCTTTTGTGTAGTGTTCCTGGTTCTCGTTTTCTGTGATGATGTATCCTGGAAGTCTGGTGGAAGAGCCGTAGAGGAGTTGTGTGGGAGAGGCCATTGAACCAAAATTTTTTAAATTAAAATATTAAAACAAATATCATTTTTGTATTGTTTTTTATACATAAAATAATTTTGACATAAAAATTAATTTTTTACCTTTTAAGAAAAAATCTTTTTACACTATACTATACGTATTTTTTATAATAAGTGTTTTTTAATGTTATTGTTATATTGTTGTATCGCCATTGCTTTTAGTAACGTCATGGATGTGTCTAGGTATAGAATCTATCAAATGCTGAAAGTATAAAGTATCAAATCTTACCCAAAACTGTTGAATCCTTTGTCGCATCATTGCCTTCGATATAATTATTCCCTTGTTCAATGCATATTTTGATCACGACAAAATATTTTTGGCTGGATGACAATCTGGTGATTGTGGTAACAAAATCAAAAACATACACAAATAGAGTATAAACACACAGGCAATCGCATCGCTTCCTATTGCTACATTTATAATTTATATTGGTTTCTTTAATTTTCTATGGATATGGGCATTAATTATGTACATACCTACATGTATTATATATGTTGTTCGAGAATCAAAAAGGACTATCGAATATCTCGAATGAGATGGACTTTCACTTGAAGAAATTGACCAAATCATTTCTATGAATAATTTTCTTTCATTAAGTGTATCGGATTTGGAAAAGAAAGTCATGTTTCATTTTTCTCAGGAGCATCATTACATATCATCACCATTTCAAACAACTCTAAGCAACGTTCACTCTATTTACTGAATGATAATCCGAATAATGTAGAATACTACCATATTGTTCTCCATCATTCGAAAAGGAATACAGTTGAATGTGGTTAATAGCACTATTCGTTTATTATCACATAAAAGGGGTTGCACCGGCAAAATTTCATGGAAAAAGATGTAAATAGAACCGCTTTATATCACTTCGGTTAATGTCACAATTCGTGTATAACCTATTCCAAGCTGTCCATCATCACCATATGTTCATTTAATATCACATCTGCCTATCTGAGCCATGTATCCTGCACCTCCAACACACTCATGCCTTTACACCCACACATACATGTTCCATGTCGACTCTACCAATCATCAAACAACCAATCATACCCAGACACACACACTAACATTCATTCTTGTGTATATATGTTTCACATATCGATTCCCCACCACCCATGCAATCAACCAATTACACGATTTCACTCACATATACACACATGCATACACCCCTCTTCTTCAGCTGTACCATAATATTGATGACGGTATGTCTACCGTGCATGTGAGTCATAAAGAGCAGCTTATCAGAGTGTAGAGGAGCTCTTCGAAACATTTTCATTGATTGAGTATATGCTGCAGTAACCAAATGATATAATCTCTCTATTACCGTGTCAATAGTTTAACTGATTAGCGCGATTTCTACCATAAAACGAAAGCGAACTGGTATAACTTTAACCAAGAAGTATGAAATTGTGCAAGCTGTTAAGGGAGGTCATAAACTAAGTGTTGCTGCGGATATTTTCAACGCTGATCGGACAACCGTTACAAAGATAATGAAAAGCAAAGAAAAAATCAAAGCGAACTTTCTAGTGAGATACACTATACACTGTACATTAAAAAATTATGTCGTTAGCTATTTGTGGGCCAGTTTAACCTTAATTTGAGTTTCCCTTTTACACTTGTGTATACTGTAAGCATCAGATTCTTCATCTATTTGGAAGCGGCAACACCTTTCAACCCTACCTGATGTGCATAGTACATTGCTTCGATGGTTCAAGGAAGTGCACTCCAATAACGTCCTTGGAGTGGCTGGCTTTGATTTGCAAAGGAAGGCGTCTAAATTTGCTGCTTTACTTTGGCATACGGAGTCAAACTAGGATCAATCGATGGAAGAAACGGCAAGAGATTGTATGCAAGACAGTATGTGGAGAAAGTGCAACAGTTAAAGTGGAACAGATGCATGACTGGATGCAGAACAGATTGCCCAACATTTTCGTTGAATTCGCTCTTGAGAACATATTCAACGCCGACAAATTAGGCTTATTTCGGAAGTTGCTTTCGGGGATGAAAGCAGCTACCAACGGAATACGTCTCACAAAGTAAAGCTTGGATAACAAGCGAGCTGTTTGTCAGGAAGCTAGACAAAAAAATGAAAGCGGCCAATCGATGGATCGCTATGGTAGTGGGCAACTGTTCCGCCAATCCGACAATCAAAGGGCTGGAAGCTACCATGATGTTCTTCCTGTCTCCAAACACAACCAGCCTTTCTCATCCGATGGATGTGGGCATTATTCGGAGTCTAAAATGCCATTTCCGACGACAACTTGTTGAAAAACGATTGTGTACATTTGATACAGGTATATTTCTTAAAATTTCTGTATACCCAGTCAAAAAAATGAAAAAATGCCAAAATTAAAATTTTAACCAGAATATTTTTTAATTTAAAACGCATTTTTGTATAAACTAATGATCTACTGAGGTGAAGACGCTTAGTGCACACGAGAATTATTCCATGTTTCCGGAAGCTTGTTTGGAAAAGCATGGTGCTCATTTAAATTTTGGTGGTTTTACAAAAATGTTTTGACTGGGTAGGTTTCTCCTGCTGCTATTTTTCTTTTCTCTGTGTCTATTTTATTGCAGATCAGGAGCTAAACATGAAGCTCATCGAGGTACTGGTGCTTCTCCGTTCTGCAAGGGAAGGCATCACCATCTGAACGGTAGGAAATAGCTTCCATAAAGTCTTCGACGTACAAAACATTTCAATGTGAACGGGACCAGGAGGCTATCACGCGAAGACAATTCATATTTTCATTGACATTATTTTAAGGAACTTCCTTTTTTATCAAATTTATTTCGGTTTAAATTTGATAAAAAAGGAAGTTCCTTAAAAGATAAAGATATAATTTTGTTTAATTATGTGTATTTAAACTCAGTTGAAAAACGTGTGACAAAATAAATAAAAACTTGGTCAATCGCCAAAGGATTGTGTCGCATATCTTTGGTAATATATGCTAAAATATTAGAGTTTGATTGTGATATGATGTTACCATTTAATTACTATTTATTTGGAAGTTTAAACACAAATAATGATAACCTAAATTACATTTGGTTCAGTTTTAAGTTTCTAAGGAAAATATATTTAATGCGTAAGGAATCATGAAACTGCACGAAAGATGGGAAAAGATCATTGAGCAAAAAGAGAAAATTATAATTAAAAAAGGGGAGTTGACCAATTGGTCTTTAAACAATTAGTATAACAAAAATTGGTCCAAAACAAAACAATCAAGATAACAATAAGTGAAATTAAAATTATTAAAAAATCCGACAAAGAATACACTATATTAACCCTTTGAATCATGAATTATTTTTCTTATGAATATTTATATGATATATGTTTTTTTCTAGTTAGTAGGGGCTTTTACAATAACAGTTTTACAATTTTTCGTATCCAGTCGTCTATAAAAAATATAGGATGTATCATATATGATTCACTTTCACAAATCCTCACACAGAGTTTAAATTCCCTAGAAAATAATGTTATTTTTCAAGATCAGTCCAATTTCTATTGAGCAAGATCAAAATTTCAAACGAAAAATCTACAAAAAATACTGAACGCATACAAAAATATCATTTGTGTCACATTGTGATGATGTAATTATGCATACCGTCTATGAAAATATTCGCAAAGCTTTAGAGAAATGATACACGAAGAGCATTTGGGTCAAATTATTCTGCATTTCATACTACAGCAATAAAAACGCGTGTATCACGTATGATACAAGGTGACTGAAAGGGTTAATATTTCATTTCATAATTTATTTATCAACAAATCTTTTTTCCTTGCTGGTTGCTGTCATCTAACAAATTGTTCACTTTTTAGTTCGTTTAGTGACTATTCATTTTTTATTGCTGTGATAAACTTCCAAATATTGGGATGAGTACCGGATACTTGATAAAGAAAGCCACGATGTAATGCATCAATATAATTGTTTGTCTTAGGTAATCCTACTTAAATTCTTCTATGGCAGTTCCACATCTTCGAAAGTCATTATCGTGATTTTAGACAAATTTATTTTATTCGAGTTTAATTTAAACAAATGTCTTGTTAAGTTAATTTATTGGGTTACTGAACTAATTCTAACAAATGAACTTGAAATTCCTCTAACCTTAACCCCTATTATTAAATCTAACTCTTTGTTGAAATTAATACTGCATCCCTAATTTATTTGTTTAGACCAATTGACCTAAAGCCGAAAAAAGTTTATTGATTGCATAAAAACGAGTTTTAAGCCGTTCTGGAAAACTGAAATTACTTTCTAGCCAACACAATTTTTTTGGTACCGTAGCCTTTGGGTCGTGGGTGCACTCAATTGGGTTTGCATATATTTGAGTGTCTCAGTAGGCAAGGAACCTGGTGGCGCCTATCTCCTCTCCAGGTATGGATGGCCGTTCGCTCCAAGGAGCTCATCCGCCCTTTGCTAGGTGTCCACACACCTCTTCACCCAGGTTGATCTGGGTGAGGCAGCCGGTTTAGTCGCCAACTATTCGACAGATTGCCTGACCTGACCTGTAGTCAATGGCCCCGCGATTTCCCTATCCGTCACCAAAATAAGTACTAACGCGGCCCTTGGTTGCTTGACTTCGGAGATCGGAAGAGATCCGACGTACCCAACTGCGGCCATTGACTAAACCCAAATATACGTTCGCAAATAATAAACATAAAAGCATACATTAAAACAATAACCGACGACTCATTCTCGATAAATAACAACTTTACTTCATGAAAATTACGATATTTAATTTCGAACAAAAAAATTCATATTTGGTGACATCTTTTCAATGTTCTATCAACAAAAAATAGCACCAAATTTATACAGAGTTATTTTCTTTTGAAAAAAAACCAGAAAACACAGCTCAAATTCTCTTATTTAAAAAAAAACAACCAAACACATTATTTGATAAATATGGATATCAAAAGTAGGCACGTTTTCAATATCTAGACAAGAGAATGATTCCAAAAGAATTACAACTAACAACAGATTATCATTGATATTTTATAAGAATGTATTATCTCGGGGAGTACAGAGCGTTAAGTATATAAATATTGCAAGGCAAATTCATTGACAACCGTCGCAAATTGACAAACACAAACGCAAACAAAAGATTTTTCAATTCAAAAACTTTCGTTTCTTTCTTAAATCAATTTGTTAATTTATTAAGAACTTTTGTTTTCTTGTTGACACTTTTCCACTTCACTGATCAACAGTGTTGGATCGATGGGCAACTTCTTCCGGCGTTTGGGAACAACGTTTTCACAAAACCTTTTAAAGTCTTCAACGACTGGATCGTATACATCCTTTTCTGATTTTTTATGAATAATAAAAGATCTTTTAACTTTCAATAACACAAGAAAAAGAAAAAAACACGTATAAAATCGTATTTAGATAATCACTGAAATTACTCTAAGTAGTTTTGAAATGATTGATTACTTAAGTAATATTATTAGGGTGAACCAAAAGTGTTTTCGTATTTTCTACGTCTTTTTGTTCAATTGTTTCTTATTACCAAATAAAGATATTTTATATACATGTGATATATGTTTTTAAAACTCTTGAACTGCTCTATCACAATATATATTAAAACTTCTAATTAGTCGTTAATATAATTTTTATGGTCTTTTAGAAAAATCATGGAAAATTTTGAAATTCGTGTTCTTTTACGCCATTACTGGAAACAGGGCTTAAACGCAACTGCAGCAACAAATAAGATATACGAAGACGATAATGTGGTCTCAAATCGTACTGCACAAAATTTGTTCAAAAGGTTCAACGAAGGCGACATTGATCTCGGAGACAATGCACGTTCAGGCCGATCTATCACCGTAGATTCGGAGCAATTCGTGAAGCCGTCGAGACAAATCCGTCAATAAGTACTCGCAGATTGTCGGCCGAACTCGATATTCTTCAAACATCCATTGTACGACACCTTCACGCTCTTGGCAAGGTCAATAGACGATGTCGAGAAGTGCCTCATGAATTGACACAGATTCAAGCCGAAAAGCGTTTCGAAACTTGTCAAAAATTGCTTGAAAATCCGCGCGATGACCGTTTCATCCGTCGAATTGTACCTTGCGATGAAAAGTGGGTTTACTTCAGTAATCCAGACCAACAAAATCAATGGTTGGACCCCGGACAAATGGCGAAACCGGTAACGAAACAAGATCGTTTCTCGAGGAAGGCACTTTTGTGTGTTTGGTGGAATTTCTAAGGCGTGATTCACTTCGAGCTGGTTCCAAATGGTCGTACCATCGACGCTGATCTTTATTGCGCCCAACTTGATCGAATATATGCGGCACTTGGCGACAAATACCCCGCTTTGATCAATAGAAAGCGAGTTCTCCTACAACAGGACAATGCAAAACCGCACACCGCCAAACAAACAAAGGAAAAAATCAAAAATCTCGACGCCTTTGAACTTCTTCCACACCCAGCGTATAGTCCGGATCTTGCACCATCCGACTATCACCTTTTCCGCTCTATGACACACTTTCTTCGTGGTCGCAGCTTCAATAATTTGGCCGAGATCGAAAACTGGTGTCACCAGTTCTTCGCTTCTAAGAACAAGGATTGGTACCGCAGCGGGATCGCACAACTTGCCCATAGATGGGTTCAAGTTATAGATTCAAATGGCCTTTACTTTGAAACATAAATGTTTTTTATTTGTTGTAAAATTATGTTTAAATTTTTAATAAAAAATACGAAAAGACTTTTGGTTCACCATAATAATAACCGAAGCTCTTAATATTTTTTGATATAAAATACCTTTGTGTAGCGTCATTGTTAGTTTAACCTTTGCCACATGCAACCAAAAAAATTTTTATGGGCTCCAAAAAATGCAATTTAACTACCAAAAATAAAATAATCAAGTATTTTAGCTAACTTTTTTTCGTATGCCAATAATGCACGGAATAAAATAAAATATTTACAATCAATATGAGGAAGCACTAGTTACATTAGGACTAGTGTCGATTCACATGATGATATGTAACAAAAAACAGGTGAGTTAAATCGATTTATACTAGTTCAAAGGGTTAAAATGGAAAGTAATGTCAATTATAAATAAAATTATGAGGTTAAAGTGTTTGATTTAACGTTTAAAATACGTCATTACCTTAATTTAAATAAAACTTTGACTTGAAAACCTGTGGATGAAGCGAATAAGATAAATATTTTACAAAAAATCGGTTCTAGTGTATAGCGGAAACACTGGCCAAAAAGCGGGTTGACAGAAAAAGAAAAGCAATTTGTACTACAACTCGAATGAAGCAAATGAAAAGCAAGATGTCAGACAATGCCAGCCAACGCTTTCACGAAAACTTGTTACATGTTCCCAGCATTTCCATGTCGCATGTGATCATCTAATATAAATTAGCTTATATTTGTTATATGCCTCTGAAGTTTCCAACGCGAACACAAGTCTTTTCTTTATAAGCTGAATAAACATTTTTCAGAAAAAAATAATTTTTTATTCAAAAGCATCCATGTATATAGTTATAAAAGGGATTATCGCACCAATGGCATTCTATAATATCTTTTAATTGTGATAAACCACCTTTATTTCCGATAAACCTACAACAACTGCCATAATTATTGCTTCTATAACTTATTTGGTTGAATGATGTTAAATAACTGTGCTCTAGTAAGTTAGACGATACTCTCTCTAGTTACTGCTCTCTAGTTACACGGTACTACTCCCGCTTTTAAGTCATCCGCGCACGTGAAAAAAAATAGAGGGAACGTTGATCGTGGGCATATTGTGCGAATTCGGGAAATCACGGTAAGAGTAAGTAATACATAAGTTTTATACAGAAATATAAAGATTTCAAAAAAATGCAGGACTGCATTCATAGATGTTGTAAAACAAGCAAATATTAGGTTGGGGAAAAGGAAATCCATTATTTTGACGTGATATTCAAAACTTTATTTAATATGTTTCGGATTGTCCTCTTGGCGTCAAATTATGCACTGTTTTGATGTATAATTTAGTTGTCATTTTGATGGTAACTTTATAATGCCTCTCTCGTAGAGGTCTGGGTCCTTATTAGCGAAAAACTGTAGTAATCGATTTTTACAATCTTCTATTAATCCTAATTTCTTATCACTCAGGAGATTTTGCAATGCGAGAAAAAGGTGGTAATCGCTTGGTGCCAGGTCCGGACTATATGGTGGATACATTAAAACTTCCCAACCCAGCTCCCTGAGTTTCTGGTGAGTCACTACAGACGTATGTGGTCTGGCGTTGTCGTGATGAAACACAACACCTCTTCTGTTGACCAATTCTGGTCGTTTCTCATCAATTGATATCTTCAAACGGTCATGTTGTTGACAGTACAGATCTGAATTTAGAGTTTGGCCATACGGAAGCAACTCATAATAAATGATTTCTTTCCAGTCCCACCAAATACACAGTAGAACCTTCCTGGTCGTTAGTCCTGGTTTGGCAACCGTTTGAGGTGCTTCACCGTACTTTGACCACGATTGTTTTCGTACAATATTGTCGTATGTAACCCATTTCTCATTCCCAGTAACCATCCGTTTAAGAAATGTGTCGATATCATTTCGTTTGGCCAAGGCTTCGCAGATGGAAATTCGATCCATCATGTTTTTTGGTGTTAATTGGTGTGGAACCCAAACATCAAGTTTCATTTTGAATCCTGCTTTGCCCAAATGGTTTAAAACCGTTTTGTGGTCGATCTTAAGCTCCTGTGCGATGTTACGACGACTAACATGCCGGTCAACTTCGATCATTGCCGAGTTTTTATCAACATTTTCAACGATAGGCCTGCCTGTGCGAAGTGTATCTTTAACATCAAAAATGCCTCCACGGAATCGACGAAACCAAAATTGCGTGTAATTAGCTGTTACAGTATTGGCACCATAAACACCATTCACAATAACAGCCGCCTGGCTTGCATTTTCGCCTTTATCGAATAAAAACTGTAAAATGTACCGAATTTTTTCATTGTTGACTTCAATTTTTAACACCCTGTAACTCAGAACTAAATAAAAAAAACAAAACAAATTTTGTGAAATTACTGTGAAATGTTACCTTGACAAAGAGAATAAATTTGAAATTGTTTGATCGATAAATAATGAATTAAAATAATGGATTAAAATAATGGATTACTTTTTCCCCAACCTAATATAATAGAAATGAACAAGGCTATAATCTGATTAGAGTTTTTTTCTTTTATTTTTTCATTATCTGTTATAGTTTTCATAAAACAATGACAAGAGTAAACTTATGAATTACTTTTATACATATATTATTGCATAATTTAAAATGCAAAATATTTTAGCGATTTTGAAAATTTATTCAGAACTTAGTTATTAGGTATCGGAGAAAGGAATTGACGTTTCTACCACTTAATTCCAAAAGCATGTGTAGTTATTAAACTTTTTATTCTATAAAATATTCATCATTCGCGCCTAATACCTTCTGCCTTCGGTCACCACACGAGTTCATATAACGTGAATAGAATGTTATTAATGTTATATGTTATCATATCAATCGATTAGTATTTAATATCAGACTCTAAAGTGCATGTAACGGGTGTCTCACCAAATTAGAGACGATTTTCATTTGCTGACTGCATGATGAAAGAAACTGTTTTAGTCCTATCAATTTCAAATTATATTTATAGACTTCAATGGTATTTTAATTGCATTTTAAATCCTTCTCACCACCTATTTTCATTATAAATGGAGTCTAAACGTAGAACTATGCTGCATAGTGATTTTAGCCTTCTTTGAAAACATGATCACGAAGGTAAAAAATACACAGTGTAGCACTTCAAAGCAATTAATATTCGTCCAAGTACAACGTATTGTATCCTGCAACGTCTGGAAAACAATCGCAATTATCGGAGGCAGTCTGCAAGTGGTGGCAGCAACAATGTGCTGAATGACAATCAAATTCGAGCCCTCAAAACCGTTGCACTCAATCAAGTACTGATTTTAAAATTCAAAATGAGCAGATCAACTATTGGTAGAGTTTTCGTTAGCTTGGGGCAAAGAGCCTTTCTCGTACAGATGAGCAACTCTCCTCTCTATACTAGTGTGATCCCAAAAGCGGGCAAAAAAACTTCATTTTAGGAATAAGGTTCTCTTCATGGATGGTGAATTCTATTTCTCAATGAAATCAGATCGCATACCGGGTAATCATCATTTCTACACTAAGATAGACTCAATAATAATGTCCTCGGATTCTATTCGAAAATGTTCGAAATCACATAAGATAATAAATGTGACGCTTGAATATTAACTTTAGAATCCATAACATCTTCAAACCGCATTGATTATACAATCATTACCTGGTTATATAGGCTGAGAAAATTATGGTAATTTAGTCTTAAAGATGGTACTAGGAACTCCACTGAAATTAATTACTTAAATAAATAATAATTATATATTTTTTTAATTTGACTTACAAAATTTAATGAATTTAAATTTGCCGTTTCAAATTTTATGTAGGTCAGTATTAGTTTGAGTGAGCATATAACAGTCACTGTCGCACAGCAAACCACCATAAAATATTGATATAACGGCGTCAGATGTATCAAACCTTCCATGTATCAGACGATTCAATGGAGAAATGTTGATACGTTTCTATTTTATCAAATGATAATTATCTACATTTTGTGTCGTGCTGTTTGTAATTCATAAGACCTAACAAATTTTCATCCCAATATTGTTTCATTGAAGTACGGTCAATTACTTTCGAAGACTAAACATTTAAAGTCATTGTTAAAAATAAGATATACTCAGCGGAGATCAAATATGCTTGTCAAAAGAAGTTCCGGCAGTGACTTATGATTTGGCTGGCGATTTCATGACGAGGGGCCAGTGAACCTTTCTTTTTGCCATCTATACCTTTTACAAAATGAAAATCAATTTCACGAAAATATAAATATGAAAACATAAATCAAACATAAATATCAAATGTAAATATTTAATGAATTATAATATATCAGAATATTATAAAAGAATTTTTTGAATTTTATTTATTTTAATATGTAATCAATTTTGATTAAAAATATATATTTGTTTTAATATTTAAACAAATATATATTTTTAATATTAACTGCATCAAAAGTGCAAAAAATCAAATTCAAAAAATTCTTTTATAATATTCTGATATATATTATAAATATATGAAATATTTACATTTGATATTTATTTTGATTTGTTTTCATATTTATATTTTTGTGAAATTGATTTTCAATAATTTGAAATTGATTTTCATTTGTGTGAAATTGAATTGTAAAAGGTATAGTGGTGCTCTGAAAGGAGATGTCTATCGAAAAGACTGCATCAAGGTGCGTCTACTGCCATTCATCAAGACATATCACAGAGACAACGAGATCCTGTTCTGACCTGATGGGAAAGCGCACACTATGGCGAGGCTATCACCGAGTTGTTGCAAGCTGAAAATTTCCTTCTGTTTCAAAGCTCTCCAATCCCCCAAATCTCCTTCAGGCAAGACCTATTGAAAATGTTTGGTCATTACGGAGAGCTGAGGTGCATCGAGATGGATTAGAGGCTCAAACCATGCGTCCACTGAAAATGCTGATCAAGAAATCGATTCGAAAATTGAATTTAGAGTCGATTAAACGTGAATGGAGAATGTACCGAAGAAACTTACAAAAATTGGATGTGACGATCTGTTCAGTGTTTTAAAATGAATTATAAGTTGTAATCTGGACGCCTCACGGCTAAACTTTTATTGTGGTGGTTTAACAACTACATTTTCTCATCGTAACAACATTAAATAAAAATGTCTTTATTTTGATGAGACTCCCGTTATACAACATTTAATACTTGCATTATTTTCTTATGACAGTCCACGAAGTTTTCGAACGTACCACGTACATGAAATTTTAAGATAAAAATTACTATTAAAAATACAATAGCATTCAAATAAAAAATACATAAAAGTAGAAAATAATTGATAAAAAAATCTCAAAACAATATCTACCTTCATCAATATGCCGAATATTGATGTCATCATACGATTCAAGATTAACTTTCTCCGTATTATTCGAATTACATTCTTCATTTATTGGCTTATCTTTCAGTATTGACTTTTTGTGTTTCGTCGATTCGGCTTTGAGCTCGTTGTCATTTTTGATATCCTTATTGCATAAAATATTGAATCCATTGACACTGACAGTTGGATCTTTGGACAGCTTTTTAGATGATTTTGAATTTTGAATTACGGGATTTTTGATATCTTCGCAAGGTGTCGAGGACTTGGATTTCATTTTTAATGGTGGATTTTCAGATTTATTTGATTTAGATTTTGACTTTTTCGACACTGACCCAGTGCCATCCGGATTTTGAGGAATATTTTCATTAGCGTCATCACCATTAATAAATTTGACCAGTCTATCTACATCTTCTAGTGTTGCCTTGTAATTGTTATGTGAAATACTGCTTGATTTTGTTGATTCTGATTTCATTTGAGACTGTTTACGTTTTTGCCATTTTTTTCTATACTTTTCTCTAACATTTGTTACGTTTCTGTTGGAATTGAAAATCCCTTGCTCCCCAAACATTTCACATTTGCAACAATTGCATACTTTACTGTTTCCAATGTTTTCTGTTCCCATACTACCACTGCTGCCTGTTTCTGAGCAAGAAAGATTATTACTAACACTAGTATTATTATTGGAACAATTTTCTTGGTTTGAATCTATATCGATATTCATCGTCGATGTACAATCATGCTGTCCTCCACATGATTCGTCGTCCGATAATTGTTCGGAAATTTTTGTTGTTGGCTTCGTATCAGAACTTTTATTTCTACAAGAATCAGATAATGATTCAACTGAATCTGTTCTTTTCAAATGATCTTTGGACCCTTTTTCGTAGAGCTTATTACAATAAATACGACAAGTCTTAACTAATGTACGAAAACGGGGGTGGCCTTTATCGGATCCAAAGCGACTGTCAGAAGGTCGACTCAAATTTTTTTCAAGTTCCCTTAGATTATCTTGAATAGTTGAATTTGGTGATAAAGTTCTTGAAAGTTCTTCAAAATCAATTTCAAAATCCTCATCCTTCATTCCAATTAAAGACGGATCAAGAGCAAAATCATCTTCTGTAAAATTTGATATTGAATTATTGAAGTGTGAACCACAATTTGCAGGAGAATAACATATGTGTTCGGATTCAGTTTCCGGAAAATGAGCAATCGAATTACATAATCTTTTATCGTGAATATCTAGACCTTTTCTACATTTGTCCATTAATGAACTAAGCAAACAATGAAGGTCTTCGGCTGATTTAAGGCTTTTCAAACAATCAGGGACTGACATTTGAGAAGGAGAATTTACTGAGTTTTCGAGTAATAAATGTTCGTTTTCCGCTAAATACTTTTCATATAATTTATTAAATTTTTCAATATCATCTTGATTTAATTCACTGTTGTCCCACGATGGATCTTTGTCACTGGAAACAAATTAGCAATTACAAAAAATAAAAACATATTTCCAAATTCAATATATCAAATATCATAAATCAAAATGTTTAACTCGATAATTTAATTGACGCATGGACGTAATGTCAAATTTTTGCATGAATTCAGTAGTTACAAGGTACTTTGATAGCTGTGTCTTTTACATTTTTCCTATAATTTCTTTCATATCTTGAACATTTTTGTTTGAAAAATGTCACAAATAAATCGCATTCGTCAAATATGTTGTATAAAATGCTCCTTTAGTCCAAAAATTACGGTATGACGAAAAATAACTTTCAGTGCCAAAATTATGGATTATCAACTATTAAAAGTGATAAACGATAAAGAATAAAATACTATTTTATATTGGCTAAATGGTTAATAGTAGAGATAAAATAAATTCTATAGCAAGCCTGACTTATTGTTTTGATAAAGTCAAATGTTGTCGGCAATAAGCAATAAGAGATAACGAAGACATTAATTTTATGTCACTCACTGACAGTTGCCCGGGTTATTTCACAACAAATACCAAAATATCCATTGACCAAACAATTCTAGGGTGTGTTTTGGAACTGTTCTTTAGAAGGATTAATCAAGACAATGAAATCTCTATTAAATTTTTATGAAATACAGAACATTAAATTTGTCATTATACTAAAATTAAGTGTACTAAAAATCGTTTGGGATTACATTTCCCTATTATACAATTGAAAATGGATTTCCTAAGATAGAATGTATACAAAATTATAATTAAATTACAAAATTTAAATCAAGCCATTTAACGATTAAACAATTAGAACAACTGTTTAGAAAAAGAAACTAGTAAATAAAAAAAAACAATATTTTTTAATCCATTCTTTATGCAGGCAGAACTCTACTTGGTCCAACATATTTTTTTGTGATATTTTGTAGAAGGGAAAAAAAATTTACAACTCGATTTTGCAATTAAAAAGTGACAAATGGCATAATATATTTCTTATAAAGAATGGAAGGAAAAAAACCAAAGTATTTCTATTTATAAAAATAAAAAAAAAATTCGTCAGAATATATTGTGATTAATTTCGACGGATCAACCGTCATCATCAGACTGAATTAACAATGATATACTCGCGTTTATATATCAAAGCAATGTTTATGTAATCATTATGTCATTT
>MQRK01232369.1:0-11242 GCA_001938485.1 Girardia tigrina | reverse complement strand
ATATATATATATAATATTTGTCTAAAAAGTGTGTTGGTTTGTTTGTTTGTTTGTCGGTCACGCTTTTCAATGGAAAATTGGGGACGAACGAGAGTGAATCCATTTAAGATCGTGGTTAATCTGGATAGTCCGCATCAATACAATTTTGTCGGTATTGCGCCTCTACCGAAAGATGCCCGGAAGGCGATGAAATCGATCGAAAACCATACAAGTCGTTAAATGATTAACTTAACACCGATTTCGAATAATGGCGATTTTGACCATTCCTATCGGAATTTCGTGAATTTTTTATGAAATTATCAATAAAATACTAATTTATTTGATAAATAATGAATTTTATCACTTATTCACTAATTATTTTGCTTAAAATCGATTTTATAGAAACTACAAATTTTCGTTATTAAGAAATAGTATCAACAAATAATATGCAAAATTGCGGAGGAAGCGGACGTGGTCAATCTGAATAGCCCGCATCAATACAATTCTGTCGCTACAGCGCCTTCGCCGAAAGACGCCTGGAAAGTGATGAAATCGATCGGAAACCGTAAAGGTTGTTTAATGGTTAAGTTAACACCGATTTCGAATAATGATGATTTGAATGATTCCTACACGGAATTTCGTGAAAATTTTTATGAAAATACTATTAAAATATTAATTTATTTGATGAATCGCGATTTCTATCACTTATTTACTAATTATATTTCTAAAAATCAATTTAGGTTAAATTTGCAAAATTTCGTTATCATCTGATTCACGATTTGCAGGTCAAGCTCAAATTTTACTATGACCTTATACATACCGATAAAATGAGAAATATTGGAGGAAAAGTGAGTGAATCCACGTAAAGTTGAGATAGCTCTGCATAGTCCGCATCGAGACAGCTCCTGTACAGCTCCTTTGCCGAAAGGCGTTGGAAGCCGATTTATTAAAACACAGAATTCGAAACAATTAATAATAAAGTATAATAATTACAATTTAAAAATTAAAACAGAAACTTTCAAAGTCGAAAATTCAGCTCACGCGTCATATATGACTGGTATTTTTCTAGTATATATATATACTACAGTGGCAATAACAGCGAGTTTTATTCCTAGCTAGAAATGGCCGAGAAACCTGCTGAAACACTGTCGTGTCAGGAATAGTGGATTGAAATTATCCCACTTGAACGAGGAATTCCTAGTAAGTACAAGTCACTAACTTGTGCTGATTACGTCCCTGCCATTTTTACACACCACCCGTCGCTACTACCGATTGAATGGTTTAGTGAGATTGTTGGATTCTAGTCTAAGAAATAGTAACATTTCTATGACTGCGAAAAGACAATTAAACTTGATCATTTAGAGGAAGTAAAAGTCGTAAAAAGGTTTCGTAGGTGAACCTAAGGAAGGATCATTATTAATTCTGATCAAAAAAATCGATTATGGATAAAAAGTAAACTAAATCGTGTTTACTAAAAATCCAATGATATTTTATTTATTGGCGGCTCGTACGATCTGGAAAATTCGATATAGGAAAAAAAAGTATAGAAATCAAAAAAATCAAAGATAATATAAAGAATGTAATAATTCTAGTTTACACTTTCAAATTTCGATTACCAACACGTTTGAGTGTTAATTTTTTTTAATAAAATCAATTGATTAAATTAATTTGGTAGTTTCCTAACGTAATGAATACTTGAACAGATATAAATCATACAAATAGATAACTTTTGAACTTATATACGATGTAGGATTCAATATGACTGCTACTATAAAATATTATTTTAATCCATCTGCCACATTGAAACAAGCAAAAGAAACTTCCTCGATAAAATATTATAATTGGCTTCTATTTATAATAACATTAAAATATACAATGTTTATTTACAAAGAATATTTCAAAGAACATATAAGGGTTGTATCTAGAGGTACTAAAATATTATAAATTTGACTACATAGTATTTTAAATTGTTCCAAATTGATAAGAAAAATTGAAAGAATCCAAGAAAATAAAATTAGAAAAGCCATTAAATAAATCAGGCCGTATTAAATCAAAGAGAATAGAATACGTACAATAACGTAACGAATTTTCACAAACTAAATTGGTTATCAATAAATTGCGCTCAACACGAAACTACAAACAAATTTAGATTTTTATTAGGCTAATTGTTTTGATTTTAAAAATGTTTCAGGAGGAAAATAGTTTTGTCACAGAAATGCAGAGTAAATTATTATTAATTAGAAATGTAATGATTGTAATTATAACTGACATTACTGGATCGTATCGGGGACTAAATATGGGCGTCGTGAAGCACGAATCTAAATCCCCTTCTCCCAATAATTGCTTCAAGAATCACAATGTTGTCCAGGATCGGAATCCCTAATTTACGCGTGAAAAAGGAAAGATAAAAAATATTCAAATAAGAGAGTTAATTAGTTAACAAAATTAAACTTCGTTATCATAACATATGTTTGATTATTGAATTTTTATACTTGGATTGTGACTGTAATCAAGGTTATGCACTCGCTATGTATTCGATATCATTTCAAAAATTTCACATCACATGAAAACCAGTTTTTTTAAGTTTATTGATTTAATTAGGATTTTACAAATCTTAATATAAAAACTAAATACAGTTAGAGGTGAAAATAGAGTAATTTTGAAACTTTACTAGGGTGATTCAAAATTTCTTTTCGTTTTTCTACGCCTTAAATTGTGACAGTTATTTTATATGAATATTCTATTTTGGCATTATTGATTTTTATATTATTTATTATGGTATTGCATGACGAATCTCCTTGTAGTGTTGGTTTACTCATTAAAGGTTTGCTTGTGTATTCTTATCAGATTATGGAGAGCGAAAGATACGAAATTCGAGTCCTTATGCGACATTACTGGAAAAAAGGCTTCAACGCAGCTGCTGCAGTCCGGGAAATATGTGAATAAGAAGGTGAATGTACGGTCAGTATTCGTGTGTCACAATTGTGGTTCAAGCGTTCCTCAAGTAGTGACGTCAATTTGAAAGACAAATTTGGGCGACCATCTGTTGTTGATGAAGACAGTCTACTTCAAGCTGTGGAGGAGGAGACCCGCACCAGCACGCGGAGATTATCAGCAGAGCTTGGTCTTTCACAACACACTATTCAATGTCATCTTCATCAGCTTGGCCTTGTCAATAGACGGTGTCGACAAATTCCTCACGAACTGACAGCCACTAAAGCACAACAACGACATGATCTCTGCAAAGAAATGCTTACTCACCCCCATGACATGCTCTTCTTCAGAAGGATCATGACAGAGGATGAAAAGTGGATATTTTTCCATAATCTCAAGAAGGAGAATTGGTGGCTCTATCCTGGTATGCCCGACCAACCCGTGATTAAATAAAGACGCTTCGATTGTAAAGTTATGCTCTGTGTATGGTGAAATTTCGAAGAGGTGATCCACTTCAAGCTAATTGTGGAGAGAGTCAGCAGCTGGACAGAGTCTACGCCATTCTCTGTGAGCGATACCCGGCATTGGTCAATCGTAACCGAGTTCTTCTACAACAAGACAATGCTCCGGCACACACTGCACGTTTAACTCGTGGTAAAGTGCAAGAGCTGCAGGGGATCGCTGCTGGCTACTGCCCCGACCTTGCCCCCAGCCACTATCACCTCTTTTGAACCATGGCGCATTTTCTCAAAGAACGGTAGTTCGATTCAGTAGAAGAGATTGAACCAGGTTGCCGCGATTTCCGTGTTTCCAAAAAGACAGAGTTGTATACCCGTGGAATCGAGCAACTGGCTGAGAGATGGTTGAAGACCATCGAAAATAAAGGCCTGAAAATAAAATTTGGTAGTTCTTGATCGCAGACCTCATGAAGTAGAAAATTAAAAGCACCTTTGATGAAACAGCATCCCCGCGAAATCACCATTTTACATCATGTCTTTGAGAATTCTCGATTTTAGTACTGATTTTTCAATCGACAACAAGGTATTGATCAATTTACGACTAAAGTTTGATTCAAAACAGTAAATTATTTCTTGATCTAACGGTTTTATTTTTGATGTTGTGTTTTTAGGTAGAAACATGGTTTTGATTTTTCCGTTATTGGACTGAAGCAGTTCTGGATAAGGATTAGCAGGACAATGTTCCATAATCAATAAAGCACTTTGTTCCAAACCTTTACATTTTAAATATTTCCGAACTCAGGAACAAATTTGTGATGAAATCAATTTCCGAAGATCTTTGAAATTATCCAGTAACTTTTACTACTGTCATAATCAAGAGGAAGGTTGCTCATATTGATGTGATGAAAACAGCACTGTTACTCTATTCTTAGGTTTCTTGAATTCTTTGATGGGAAAACCAAATCCTTTGATTGTGAGTGATCCTTACAGCAGTAATTTAAAGTACAATGCCGTTTCATAGCAGTTATAGATTTGATGTTCACTATACTCACCAGTTTGTAGTATTGTTTTACTTACTTAGTCGTTATGTGCTGATCGTTCCTCACTCCATACAGTTGCATTTGAAATTCCATATTCTTTCTAAAAGCGCGATAACCAACCATTACTAGTAGTAAGCGTAGTGTCTTCATTGAAATGTTTATCATCTTTTTCGCTTGCGATCTGAGAATTGTTCGGGATCCCTCTGTTGGACAAACTGATGTAAACAAAGCGTTATCCAATTTTTTATACTTCGCAATGCTACTGAGTCCATCAATTTCATCAACACTGTACAACAATTCACGCCTCTTCTCTTCATCTTTTATCCATCCCCCAAAGTAGATTTTGCGGGGAAAAAATACGATTTCCTTATTTAAGAAAACCCATTTGAAGAACAATTGACACCTGACTTTCACCATTCTTCACCCTCGTAAGAATTTCAAGTTTATCCCCAATGGTGTAAGCCTTGCTTTTTTGTTTGCACCCAGCATTTTTGAAAAATGACGAAAAATAAACGAGCAATACAAAAACGAAACAATAGGAGAATGAAATTGATTGTAATTAAAAATCCCAATGATATAATGCAACTTTACGTGTAAATGATTATGTAAGTCATGGTTAAGATTTATGAAGTAATGAAAAATTGGGCGCCACGACCTTATCGCTAATTAATAAACAATTAAATTTCAGTCAAACATTGATGTGAGAAAAAATACAATAAAATTAATCATCATAGAATAAAACTAAAAAAACCTTTTCTGAATTTCTTCCCCAGTGTCATCGAATTTAAGTTCACAATCTTCGTCCCCGTTAAAAGAAACCGGTGTTGGGGGTTTTGTTTCTTCGTTTACCGAATTATCATGTAAATTACTTGAAATCGAATCACAAGCATTCCTTTCCCGTTTTATATTATACATAATCTTAGCATCCTCCCTATCTCCATCTTCCCCATCACTGCTGTCTTCAAATGAAGAAGTGGAAGCACATGAATTATATCCTTTACTATTTGTGGAAGATGACGAACGAGACAAACTCGGCGCTTTGACACTTGCTAATGATTTATAAATACTCTGACAATTCATTGTCATTCCGAGACTAGAATTCGGTAGGTTCCTTGAACATTGGTATACGATGGATGTTGATGTATCGAAATCACAATTTTCGGATTCATGTGATTTGAAACCGCATTCAATGAATTTGGTATTAATTATCGGTTTTTTTGAGAAGTTATGAGTTTGGGTGTTTGAATTATTTGTGGTAATTTCTTTGAAAGAATTTGTTTTACTTTCATCTGAGGTGCGGTAAATATCAAAATCTCTGAAAAAAATTTCCAGTTCACAAACAATTCAACATAGAAAAATCAAAAAAAGGATTTTAAGAAAAGAAAATGTAATAAAATTGAAAAAAAACATTACTTTTTGTAATCGGGTTTTCTATTATCTAAAATACTAATGTATGAGTGAATATGTTTGAGCAAAGATTTTCCGACTTCAAAAGAATTTTTTAAAATAATTTCAATTTTCTGTAAATAATAAAGAATCGAATGAATAGTAATTCTTCTAAATTACATAAGAAATAACTTTTTGAACGTCTTTCCATTTGGAGAAGGTTTCGAAATCGGATTTCATTTCTAAAAACATTGATTTGATTCTTTCTTTATCTTTATCTGGTGTTTGAGCGTCAAATATTTGTCCCGCCTCGACGTTAAAATGACCAACATCAATTAAATTTTGAATATCTTTACAATCATCATAAAGATGAATTTTAAAGTGAGCTCGATTGATAAGATCGAAAGACAAGTCGTGTAAAAAGAGAAAACTAGTTTCCTGATAAAATTATCAATTTAATATCAATGATAATTAAATAAAAATATTATATTTATATTTAAACATATTCTTAACAGACAAAAAACTAATACAAATTAAAAAGAACGTATCAAATTTAATGATTCATTTCAATTCCCTTTTGTAATTTATTAAATAATAACTCATACAATGTTAGGAAGTCTCACTTTTTAGTTCATAAAAAATAAGATAGTAGATGTAATTAAATTACTAATTGTATGTAGACCACCAAGCTATCGGTTAGACAAAAATGTAGATTCAGATGGAACATAGGTTAAATTGTGATAAATTTTTAACTAGTTTAAAGATTCAAAAAAGATTGTAAATAACAAATATATTCTATTAGTTGAAATTATGAGTTCTGATTTGAAACCTGGAGATTTAACTGGTAACAATGCCGATAGTGTATCTTCTTGATGCAGAACATGAAACAATCGGGTTATTCTATTAGTTTTCGTACTTTATCCGACAAGGGTTCAGTGTTGAATATAATGACAATGAATCTGGAATTTGATTACTCCAATAAAAGTTCTTATGGATTGTTTCTTCAACAACGAATCAATATTTCATTATTTTTCTTTAACATTTTAAAGTCAACCAAGCAATCCAAATGGTTTAAGGTCTTTTCATATAAAATATTATTCCAAACGTGATTGACGCTTTAAAAAAACTTAATCCTGTATGTTTCGTCTCCCAGCCGCAACAGGCTTGAAACTTTAAACAACGTAACCTTGAATTCTTTCTTCCACATGCAATATAAACAATGTATTATTTAGTGTAACAAGATCTTTCACACGTGAAAAAAAGTAATTCTCATAATATTTTACAATGCATAAGACTGTTTTATAATTTACGGCAAAGAATTTATAAATTCATTTGTAAGAGAGACTAGATTTTTTAGTGGACTGAAATGACTTATTTCTCTTGAACAGTCTAATATTCTAATATTCTCTCCAAAATCAATCATTGAGCACGGTCTAATTATTTGAAGAGTACTTCTAATTTCTGAATGATTCAAAATCCTTAAATTAAATAATAGTTTTCTATGTAGTGTATTATGGTCAATAATATTCTGTATATAGAGTCTACTTTGAAATAAAACTTCAAGACACATCACTAAATGTATGTACAGTAAGACTCCCCTAAACACTACCCCATTTAAAGCGTTTTTTTTCAATTTAAAGTTATTAACCGTAAATGAGATTTTATATTTCTGGTAATTATTTATTATTTCTCATTTAAGTCCTTTTTTATAATTAACAGTATGTTATTAATAAGCATTGATTTGTTGTGAGTCTATTGAACAAAACCTTTTAGTATTAATACAATTACTAATTTGATTTCAAAGAAAAAAAGATAAAGCCAGAAGAAAAGTATTTCGATGGAAACGAAAGAATGAATACTCAGAAGATAAGATGCACGTGAAAGTAAAACTAGTATCGCTATCAGCAATACATACATTTCTAACAAAAATAATGAAAAACTCAAACTAACAGCAACTATAACCACAATCGTTTTCGCGACAGGAATTACCCGCTTCAAGTACAATATAATTGCGGAATATGATCAAGATTGACAATGAAGTCCATTAAGTCAAGTAACAATAATGGAAAAGCAAGAATATTTTAAACAAGTTCAGATTGATGAAATAAAACACATTACTCGAGAAACAGTAAGTGCTGATGCATTTGTCAAAATCAAAATCAATTAACAAAATAGAGAATTAATCTCCATAATTAGTGTTCAATGATTACTAAATGAGATTATATTGGGAGAGCAGAGATATGAGCAGGATTTTTGGAGGTAACGACTATTAAGAACATTAATGTTTGCCGACATTTTATTAATATTACAATTTGATTTGCCTTTAGAACAATCATTAACAAAACTCTCGTAAGCATGCATTGCTCTAAATTGATAAATTAAGAATGTATTTTAATATCTGATTTTTCGAAAAATATTTACATGAAATATTTATCATTATTTCGAATTCCAAATATAATTAAATTAATCATTATTTTGCATATATAAATAATTAAAGTTATCATTGTTCTAAAGTTAAAAATATAGAAAATTTATCATTATGTTGAAATAAGGAACATTAAAATTTCCATACTTATTTTGAAATAATTTTTAATTTATATGGAGGATTCTTTTTTCTTTGGATATCTCCACTTTTAATAAAGATTCCACAGAACAATAATAAATATTTATTCCAAATAAACTGTAATTACAATTTTAAAAACAATCTTTATTTAAATCAATTTTTTTAAATCTTTTTTTTTATTTAATTTTCATATTTATATAATATAAGGAAGGTCACTACAATTTACAATTTTATATTTTGTCAAAAACTCAAAAAAATATAAAATAAACACTATTCGAAAATAATCCACACAAAAATAATCCACTCCAATGAAGACTTTAATCTTAAGACACTACGTGTTTATCATTCTAAAACTCCAACAGCACTGATATAATATATTGGATCACTATATATTTCAGAAATGATTTACTGAACATTTATGGCCGGCCGGAAAACGTTATTGGAATTTTAAAATCGAAAGTTTTTAAAAATTATTACTTAATAATTTGTTACTTAACTGTTATTTCTTCTATCCGTGTTCTTTATAGCGGGTGTTCAAAATCTATTTAATTCATATTCATACTATATTCACAACACTTAAAGTTCAAATTTCTTCAGATTTTAAAGATCAGGTTAAGTTAGCACTCGGTATTATGTCAATATTTTGGCATTTCCAGATACGTATTCCCTGCGTAAGCAGGTCATAATATATTAATTTCAAATGCAATTAACCAATATATGATAATTTATATTTCTTAACAACATTAATAAAAAATTATTTTTCAAATTATCGTTTTGATTTATTAAAACACGATTTGTTTCCGAGTATTAAAGTAAAAAGCATCGATATTTATATCGCTTGTAATTAAATTGACATTATAATAGTTAAAAATGTTGTTGGATTCATTATTGAGACCAGATAAATGTTATTTAAGCTTGCGAAGTGACGTTAAATACAAATAATGTGATTTTATATTAGTGAGAAGCATAGTCATAATAGAACCACTTAAGTGAGTAAAGACGAGTTTGAACTCATTTTACTGGTCAGTTCATGTTGTATCTGATTTTTTTTAGATCAAACAATGAACGACAATCCTACATTACATGAATATTCAGATCTGAAAAGCCTCATTCCTTACAAGAGCTGTACCAAAATGTACACCATTAAAAATAATCGATACCATTTATTTAGTAAAATCAACTTTGAAGTTGAAATTGTTTTCGATTAATTATAAAATTATACTTTACCGCGTTATTTCAGATCATCTTTTATGACTTGCACGTTAGTATAAGATTTAGATATTAACTATGAGGAGTTAGTGGAAATTTTCGATTTGCCGAATAATTCATAATTCTTAATTTAAAATTTTGAAAAAGTGAATAATTTTATAAGACCAAAACAGAGTTTAAAATCTAAAAAATCTAAAAGTTGATATATTCAGTAGAAATTTTAAAATAAGAACTTTAAAAGAAATAATAAAATAAATAAAAGTTATTGCGTAAATTTATAGTATCAAGCTACTACTAAAGTATTTTTAAGAAATTAAATAGTTTTTTTACAAATTAATTTTAAAATTAGATGTTTATATAAATGGAAAAATTAATTTTAATTGTAATATATTTTTATAAACGCATTTTAAAAATAATAAAAATGTTTGATTAAATAAAAAGTTCAAAAATATGTTATAGAATTTAATAAATTATTTTTAAGTTAAATAGTTTTTTTTATCAATTAATTAGATTTTATTAGAAATGGAATAAATTAATTTTATGTGTAATATATTTTATTTTAAAAGGAATAAAAAGCTTGATTAAATAAAAATTTAAAAAAAAATTAAATTGATAAAATTTGAAGTAGGATAAAAAATTATGAAGAAACTAATTAAAGACGGGGCGAAATGAAATTGTTAATTATCGAAAATTTGTTTGAAAAGTTCAAATTGTGATATTAATAAAATTTTGTTGGTGAACTATGAATTTATTGATAATGAAAGTGGCATGAACGCTACTTACATTCACAATAGTACGTATAAGTTATGGCAAATATTGGTTTAATTTACTAAAATATGTTGCGGAATAAATATTGCTAGGTTAAACAGAAATTTCTACCGTTTTTTAAACAAAAAAGAGTGAAATGGAAATTGTATTCGATGAGATAAATAATAATAAATTTTGATCAATGATATTTTGTCATCTACAAATAAGGAGCATGAATTTCTTCTATTGAAGATCGGCATTGAGGAAAGTTAATGGTGACTCATCTCGTCTACTCCATTGTTTACTCTATCTATTGTTATAAATACTCCACTTTTCATCGCACGTAACAATCTTTTTATTCAAAATAATCAATCTTTTTATTTTCGTTGCGTGTTACGTGAAAATATTTTCTGTTAAATTTTGCGGCACCAAAACTTCAGTGATTTAAAAAATCAAGTTGATGTACAGCTGTGGACAAAAGTCTGTTGACTTTCACATTTTCTACACATTAAGTGCACACATTATTCTTGCCTCCAAACACCACCATGAGAAGTGAAAATTATTTAAATGTGTTGAAAGGAAGGCTACAACCCATGATGAATATTCGAGGAACAAAAATATTCATGCATGATGGTGCTCCTTGCCACCAAGCAGTCTTAGTCAAACGCTGGTTAGCAAGTCAAGGTATCGAAATCCTCTCACCATGGCCAGGAAATAGTCCAGAATTGAATCCTTTGGAAAATTTGTGGCATATTATGAAGGCCAAGGTTGCTGCCCACCGCCCAACAAGTTTTGAGAATTTGAAGAAAGTCATTGAAGGCGTCTGGTGTACTGAAATTACTCCAGAATTGTGTCAAAAATTGGTCCACAGTATGCCAAAAAGAATCAATGATGTGCTGAATAATAAGGGTCAATCAATCAAATAC